>JAXDDW010000068.1:997500-1097500 GCA_034670385.1 Hoplostethus mediterraneus | reverse complement strand
TGCCAGGCCTCGCTGATCTGAGGCTTCCACGGAGGCTCATTGAAGGTGACAGAAAGCCTGGTAGTTCCCTGGTCGCCGGGGGGGGGCAGCCGTTTGTCGGTGGCACACACACACACACACACACACACACACACACACACTTGCGGTCGCACATAGCGATGGCCGACAGGTGTGTTGTTTCAGCGCGGTTCGCTCGCGGCTGTTGTTTTGCTCCCGCGTATTAAAAGCGGAACGCCGATCGGGCCGATCGCTCGTAAAGCCTCCGCTAACAGTATGAGCCGCTCTCTCGGCCCCCGTGACGTCACCCGATGCGGTTGACCTTCTCCCCGCTAACAGTTTGACTTTCACGAAAGAATTACGAAGGAATTCCTCGGGTCACGCCGGGGGGTCGAGCAACAATCCAGTCTGTTTCTTCTTCACGTGTACGTGTGCGCAAGAGAAGAAGAAGAAGAAACAGACAAGATTGACAGAAAGAAGGAAAGAAGAAGAAAACTCGCCCCCCCCCCCCCCCGTCACACAGCCACAGTTGACCTGCTATCTCTAATGACAGGTCTTGAGTCTTGGCTAATGTCAGTGTACCTCATTCCGCACGATCGGCAGATAAGCCGGTTGGAAAACGCAAGTCACACTGACAGTCCGTCAGTTTAATCAGTTCGGGAAGAAAAGGGGGAGAGAGAGAGGGGGAGAGAGGGGAAGGTGACTCTCGACTGGCTGTGTCCGCTCCCTGTCCCCCGATGATTGGTTGATTGGATCAAGTAGTGCAGTGCGTTTGTGGAGGGGAGGGGGGGGGGGGGGGGGGGGTGGGGATTCAGGGACTCAGAAAGGTGTCAATCTAGGGAGGGCGTAAGGGAGCGCCATGCCATGCACCGTACCCACCACATAGATGAAGATCACATTTGACACGGCGGTTGAAAATCCTCCCCGTTCTGATGTTTCAGTGTGTGACCTGTGTGTGTTTCCCCTCCCCCCCCCCTCCCCCCCCCCCCCCCTCCCCCGCAGTGTTCGGCGCAGTGTGGCCTGGGCCAGCAGATGAGGACGGTGCAGTGCCTGTCGTACACCGGTCAGCCATCCAACGAGTGCGCCGAGTCCCTCCGACCCACCACCATGCAGCAGTGCGAGAGCAAGTGTGACGCCACGCCCATCTCCAACGGCGACGGTGAGATGACGACGCACACACACACACACACAAGCCCCGTCTGCCATCACATTTTAATAGTGTCGGCTCTACTTGATAAATTGTCTGCTTTTCATCACAACACCCGTGAAGGAGCGGGACTGTCACCGGACCCGCGTTATTAACCCGCCGCTTCAAAATGTCACAGCGGCGTTGCATGCCCCGTTGCATGCCCCGTCGCATGCCCGTCGGCTACACGCGAAGCCCCCACGACTGAAAAAGGTTACAAACTGTCTCTATCTTCATCTTCGCTCCTCTACTATGACCTAAACATGCTTGGATGACACACTCCCCTAAACCGTGCCAGCTACATTAATCTTTCCAGTGAAGTTGGCTCCCGGTCAAAGCGAAACAGCTCAACTCTCCATATACACTTACACATGATGGATGGCTATTCGGATGCACGGAGAAGGGCCTCTTCGATTAGCCTGAATGGAAAACGTGAGCAGCGTTTACAGGCTGGCTAATGGGATTAGCTGTAGGCTAATTGTTCCTTTACGGACAGCAGTGAGGCAACGTCTCGTTTCATTTGGCTCTGCGAAGGCAGGGGCCAAAGCCTAATAAGGGAAGACACTCCGATCGTGATAAGGCATTTAGAGCACTGCCTGTCCAGCGAGCAAGCTTGTGTGTGTGTGTGTGTCTGTGTGTGTGTGTGTGTGCGCGCGCATTGTAGGGATGGCAGGCAGCCCGGTCAGTGAACGAGGCCAGGATATGTCTCAGTCTTAGTCTCCGCGTCCAAGTATAGTTGCAGAGTATTACTCCGTTGAAGCCCGAGGTGGGTTCATCGGCCCCACGATACAGCAGGTCACCTGAACGCACCGCGGGCGGTCACGTTCACCCAAAAAGGCATAAAAAACCCATACAGCTGACTCGTGTTTTACCGGAAACGATTTAACGACGTTGTATCATCTTTCTCCTCTCTCCTCTCTCTCTCTCTCTCTCTCTCTCTCTCTCTCTCTCTCTCTCCAGAATGCAAAGATGTAAACAAAGTGGCGTACTGCCCACTGGTACTGAAGTTCAAGTTCTGCAGCCGTGCGTACTTCAGGCAGATGTGCTGCAAGACCTGCCAGGGACACTGACCCCCGGAGAGACGACGTGGAGAGAACGAGAGAAAGATGGAGGGAGGCTGAGACGGCGCTGAAAGGGAGAGAGAGAGAGAGGGGGAAAAAAAGAAAAAAACAACAGGGGCGGACCGAAACACTCGGTGGAGGAGTGACAGAGATTAACACTGGGGGGGGGGAAAGAGAGACGAGAGAAGTGAGGGATTCACCTGTTTTGTTCACGCCGGCTCCTCCCGCCCTCCCGAACCACTGCTCAGCCCGCAACGCTGACACAACCGTTTGTTTTTTTTAGTTTTTTTTTTAATATTTCACTTCTGTGAAGTGGAACCGGGAAGATTATTGTTAGTGATGTTATTTTTTATTACAATAATAATAATTGATATCATTGTTTAGTCTTCCTTCCTTTGTCGTTTGGTTTGTTGTTTTATGAAATCCAAAGTGCTGGACACGTCACGCCGAGAGGACACCGCCCTGGGGGGGGGGAGGGGAGGGGGGAGGAGGGATGAAGGGACGGAAAAGGGGGGAGAACGGGACAACTGTGATGGCGCTATTTGGCAGACAAGACTTTGGCTTCGATGCACTTTTGTGTAAATATTTTGCCAATTACCGCTCAAACACTTCCACATGACAACACCCCCCCCCCCTCCCCCCCCCCACCATCAGTGTACTGTATATTTATTGTACAATTCAAAAGTCGCGACGTTGTCCTCCTATCATGTGTTATGTCAGATAGTAGCCTACTGTCATGGAAGGGAATGTAATGTGATAGTGTTCATATTCATATTGTTTCGGTGCTGGAATGAAAATGTTACATACTGTAGTCATTTACAACCAGTTACGTACGTTTAAACCCTCATATACAGTAGCTATTTTACTGTATGTAAGGTTTTTCTATATTATATATGATGTTAATCAAGGACCAGAAAATACTGGGTGGTTTGTAGGAGGATTTTTTTTTTGTTTTTTTTTTTCTTTCCCAAGAGGGGTGCCTTAGTTCTTAACACTCATAAAAGTTCACCCAGTGTCGGTCTAAAAGTAGTATGAAGACGTTGTCAGACGGTGCCTGGGCCACGTGCAACACTGTTACCAAACTGGCCTTTACTAACCGTCCCGTGGAGGGGCTTTCAAATCCACTAGTGAAGGATTCAATTTGAAGGTCATTCAGAGTAAAAAAAAAAAAAAAATTTAAAAAAAGCAATCGCTCTATTTTACTATTATATAGCTGGATAGCATCACTTTTATATGATTAAGCCTCCCTGGAGTAGAATATTTTTGTATTTCACCGGAAAGCAAAGACCCTGCTGTGGTTTCAATCCTGACGAGAGTTAAGTAAGGGGCCAGTACTAAACGCGCGCACACACACACACACACACACACACACACACACACACCTCTCTCGCATTCACTGTGGATACGTTGCCAGACCACGCAGATCCGGTCTGCAGACTACCCCCAGATAGAGTTACCCCCCCCCTCATCCTCAATCCCCCCCTCTCATCTCCTCTGCCCCTTCTTCTCCTCCTCCTCCTCATCGAGGGGAAGAACAACAGCAACAAGACAAAACAGCCGACTCAGTGGTGCTCCCCCACCCCCCCCCTCCTTTTTTTTTTTTTTTTTTTTAAATCCCCGTGGAGTGTTTACCTCCCCCCTTTTCCCTCCCTGTCCTGCTCTGAGGGTGCATACGGCCTTCCCATGGCTTCTGGTGCTAACACGCGGGTGCCTCCGACCACCACCACCCTCTTCTCCAGCGAGCGTTGAAGTTGAGGCTGGGTCTGAACAATATGAAATAATAATCCTCATCCATATCTCTGTTGGTTAATGCTGGTCATGTAAATGTGTTTTGTTTGTGTCTGTTCTTACCTCACACTGGGAATTGTCATTGTTAAGAGTTCATTGTCGTTTGCGCTGCCAACAACAACAACAACAACAACAACAAAAAAAAGGTCACCCCAGTTGTATTCTCGTCTCGTGTCGCCGGATAACGGATGATCCCTGTATACCCAAGTGACACTGCTGCTGGCTTTGGGGTTGTGAAAGGGAACACCCACGAGACTCACCGCAACACACACACACACACACACACACACACACACACACACCACCGGAGGAGGTCGGACTACGGAAATCCCTGAAAGAACAGGGAAACACAATGTAGGAGTCCACACAGGAATCACACCGGAACTGTTAACAACTCTGCTAATTTTTATTTTTGCTGCTGCTACTTTTTGGGTAGCCACCTTCAGTACGGCGACGTTAGGCGGACTTTCATCGGTTACCAAACCTCGAAAACGGGCAAAAAAAAGAAAAGAAAAATGAAACTCAAAATGCCCGCGAAGCCCGGGAGTACTCGGAAACGCTCAATGGAACTGGTACTCATTGCTGTGAACTTGGAATGTTTGAATGTCACATTGCTTATACCTGTACCTTAAAGTGCAAGAGAGAAATGAGAAAAAACATGATGTGATTAGTTGCGTATATTTTATATTCAGTATTAATGTTGGTACACTGTCACTAATTTTTTTTTTTTAGTTTTTTTTTTTTTTTTTCAATTGTAAATTATATGCTAATTTATTGTGTTGTGTCACTTGTCGTACATTTATTTCACTGCATGCAAACTGAAACCTAGCGTAGTGAAAGATGCAGTGAAATATGGCCCCTCACCAACCTTTTTCTAAAGTAGATCCAATAAAAAGAGCAGCTTCTAAAGAGACTTTGTTTTTTTTTGTTTTTTTACTACATTTTAAAGCACAACAAGGATCACATGAGACGTGTCGGCATTAGGGGTGCGGATGCTCTTTTTCTCGCAGGCTTTTACGTGATATGTACTCCAGTCCTTTCACTTAACTCTTGGAAAGCACCCGCGGGAGGGGGGGGGGGGGGGGGCAGAGCGGCTAGAAGCCGAAGCACCGGGATACCCGTTACTCCCGCTGAACAAGCCCGCCCATTCACTTCCTCAGTTTAGGGTGACCGACCCAGATCCGGAAAGGAGCGCCAGCTTTGTAAAGGCTTTTGTTCCTCTCGCCCTAAACTCTGAAACACACCAGCTGTATCATAATTTGAGATTGAGGCGGGTTTGTAAGTGATAGGGCGGAACTACTTTATCGCGGGGCTGTACGTCTTTTTTTTTTTTTTTTTTTTAAAGGTGTCAAACATCTCTCTCCGAATCGTCCCGTCTTCTGTTTGCTAGGACGCCGTTGCGCGGAGCTCTCCCCGGCTCTCATCCCGGGGGCCTCGAGTGTCTGGATTCGCTCTTCGGGGGGCCGTGAGGTTTCCACTCTCCTTGGTAATTAATTCCAAATAAACAGTAACTAGCCCACTTGGCTGGGAAACGCCACCCTCTCCTTCTGATCCAGGGTCTCCAATTACAGAGGGAGACAGATGGCCTGTTTGGTCTAATGTAACCAGTTTAGAATACCTGTACGTCTGGCCCAGCTTCTGTCTCCCGCGCTGGCAGTCCGCTGGGGTCTGTGATTACATTAGTCCTGCCCTGCAGAGCTGGAGGAGGAGGAGGAGGGGAGAAAAAAAAAAAAAAGGTGATGGAGTTCAGGCCGAGGGATTCCTCAGCTACAGACGACCTGTCGCTTCACACAAACATGAGCGCGCAATTACATGAAGGCGTGCGCACAAAAACCAACCTTTTTCCGCTGGAATATACCGTAGGCCCACGAAGGGTTAACTTAAGAGGAGCCCAGATGATGAGGCAGTAAAAAATTGAGGACTTCATTTGATTTGTCACACGCAGCTTTGTTACTATTTCTCACTATTTTTGCCAAGTGTCTCCGCGTGCTTGATCTCAGCGCTCTCGTGGGTGTTAGGGTGCATCGTACAGAGGGAGGGCGTCACTCCGCACGAAACAAGATTCATTACAGCAAAGCGTGTTTACTATAACAACAAAACGACGGCCGTGCGATTGTTTGACTCGTTCCAGCTTGTTGACTTCAGTTGCGTCCCACCGCCAGTCGAGGGGATAATATTAGTCTCCCTGACATACACCGTGCGTATTAAACTGAAAAAGTTGACGAAGTGATTTCCCAGGAGGTCGGATCGCTGAGACGCGTGAGATCCCCGGCTGCCTCGCGATAAGAGGTGTAGAGAGGACGGGGACCAGAGTACTCCTCCACACCCAGGATTCGAATGGAGACAAAAACTAGTGACAGTGATGGAAAACATTGCTGTTGTTTATCGGCAATAACAAAAATATCCCTGGCAACTTTGTCTGCAAAGCGAAGCTGTGCAATAACGAGCAAAAAAAACGTGCAATATTGAGCAAGAGGATTGCAACAGGCTAGCAAACAGCCATGTGGATGCACTCAACCGCATGCAATCGCGTGCAAAAAAACACACACATGCGTTGTTAAAATTCCTAAAGAAGCATCCTAAAGTGCATCAAAGCATTTGTGGCAAAGCAAAGATAGTATTTGTGGTTTCTTATTGCTGCCGCTGTTAAGATAAAGACGCCGGGGCTGGTTATCGTCCGCCTCACCTCCGAGTTTGAAACCCCCAAAGACTCTTTTTCTCCCACTGAAGGGTGTGAGGATCAGCACAGTGACAAACAACACGGCTTTGCAAAGGGTTTATCTTTCTCAATCAAAGTCGCTGTTGGTACCGCGGTGTCATCAATGAGTGCTTGAAGTGCTTCGGAGACTCTTCAATTTGAAGGAAGTGCAGCAGGGGCAAACAGCTCCAGATGGTGTGGCTGGAGACAATGCATGCACGGACCCAGGGGGTCTGACAGGCAGGAATGCTGGCCTGGGATGGGAAGGTCACGGCTCCAGCACCTGCTATCTACTGGGGTCTGTTTGGGCTCTGTTCTGTTAAGCCCTACTGATCTTTCCCACAGCTGAGGCCCAGTTTGAATTGCTGTGGAGAAGATCAAAGCCCCTGGAGGGTGCTGGCTGCAGAGGAGAGGGCAACATCTGCCCCGTTGCACTACACTGCAAAGGGTGCGCTTTTTTTCCTTCACACCTTCAAAGAGGTGAAGAGAAATCCTTCAGCTGCGCAGCACATCCTTTGTCAGAGAGACTTCCAGATCTTCTCATTACAGATCATTTGAACCAAAACAAACCCCATTGTGCACGAGGACACCATACCCAAAGATACACCATGCCGAATGGTGCATTTGACCAGGCGATAGTTTCGATATGTGAAGGTTAGTCTTCAGGGCTACGACTCCTGGGTCGCCTCAGGGTCAGGAGGCCCAGTGTAGTGGTTCACCAGGTAGCTGGGTCACCTTCAAGGGATGCTGCTGTGTTCCCATAGTGTCCTCCGTAGGCAGGCAGGATGGGGAAGGCGGCAGGTAAGTAGATTAAGTGCACAGGGAATCGATAGCCAATCACTTAGCCACGATGGAGTAAAGCCAAGAGCTTTTGCTTGGGGCGTGGATGCAGCTGAATGCGATCGGGGTGTGTGTGTGTGTGTGTGTGTGTGTGCATGTGTTGGGTGGACGGTGGTCTCCAACTGCATCTACGCACAGCATACAGTGAACTGAGAGCGGGAACCCACTATACTTAAGGACATCTCCTGGCAGTAACATTATAAAATCCATCAAGAGTGAATTATGTAGTGATTCAGCCTCTTCTGCTCCAATTGCCCACAACTAATAAATGACAGCAGGCTAATGAGAACAAATGATGATGGGGCTTTAGTCGCAGCACAGAACGCTGCACTGCCCACGGCTCTCGCTTTCTCCTCGGTTACATTGCAACGCTGTTCTCGTCTCTGTCTCAACAGTCCAGGCGTCCTTCACTCTAGGCAAGGAAAAGGTGAATCTCACTGTACGATACAAAGAAGCTTTGGTACATAAAGAGTTTGACAGGAAGCTTCAAGGTTTGCAAAATATTTGATGGAGACGTAAGTCATCTAGCTGTATGTCGACTGTCTTTTTTTACCTTGTTAGCTAATTCTCAATATCATAAAAATGACAGAAAATGTATTTCATTCTTGTATTTTGATATAAAAATCCCAATACTTTTACTTCCTGGTGTATTTGTAGTGGATGCTTCATGGTGTACCACTAGGTGCATTTTTGAGTTTTCATCCCGGTGGCTCCACTTCCTTTGGACGAATCCGTCAATCTCAAGATCATGCGTCACCAACTACACTACACCGTAGGCTGCATTGTCTTTCTCTTTCCATATTTGTTTACGGTCCAATCTAGAAAGTAGATTGTTTGGCAGAAGTCTACCTCACAAGATGTGTACAGGAGGCAAAGCCTGCTTAGAAACAAAGGCGGCTTAAGTATGTTTGTTTTCTGGTACCCGATAGCAGGTAGCTAGCCTCTTTGTTTCCTGGCAATCAATCTGTTTTATCTTCACTACCTGGGGCTTTGGACCACTATGCCTGTGCAGCAGAGGTTACATACCTCAGATATTACCCTGGACTGTAATAATATGAAATATGGCTTTGCACTTAAGAGTTCATCGAAGCTACATTTGCATTTTAGTTTGAGGAACCTGTTGATTTACACGCGACTGGGAAGGTGAGAGAGCACATCTCAGCATTGGAGGGTTGTGCAAGTTCTCTGGCCCCACATGCCCAGACTTCTCTCCACACCTCGGTTGACTTCCAGGACCGGTGGAGAGAGAGCGAGAGAGAGCGAGAGAGAGCGAGAGAGGGGAAACATCATCTCAGACAGACCTGGGACCATTTATTAATTTATATCCGCTTGGGTAACATGAGCATTTGGATGCAAGATGGGTGAGTTTTGCACTTTTGGGACAATCTACCTGGTTTTATTATGCCAAATCACCCCGTTAAGGTAACTTAATCATTCTTAAAAAAGTAATTCAACTCGGATCTGTCATCAAATGGCAAGAAGGAATGGTTTTTCATGTAAAACACAGGGGACTCTGCCCAGCACGACATCTCAATTTGATTCCACGACTTGGTAAGCTAGCTTCTTCTGTCAGATCGGAGAGGGAATATCCGTCTATAGCGCCAGACTGAGAAAGTCACTAGGAAGACTAATACATGTGAAATGTGACGAATGCCCGTGGGTGGTATCTCCAAAAGCCAATGTCTTGAGTCGGGGTTCAGCTGATCGAACATGATGCTCCGAGGCAGTGGTCAATGCAAAACGTAAGTGGGGTCCATTGATAGAAAGCAGCATCTGTAGGTGTCCGTTCAGGAAGCCTGGGCCGGTTGCTGCTGAAATGGGTTTCGGTATGTGGGTAAATCGCGATGTACACATTCACCGCCTGGTAAATCTACACATTCACCGGTAAATATGTACGTTTCTTCATCAGGCAGTTTGAATATGTTGCTCAAAACGTTGCTGTGATAAAGAAACAGGATCTATTGTTATCCAGCACCTGGACTCAAGCAGATGTGCACACTTCTAATCTTCTGGTTCAAGTATCACTGGCACACTTAGTGCCTTTGAATGCAGCAGTCACAAAAACGAGATTGAAAGATTAAACATCTACATATGTAGTCACTTCGTTGAAGATTGAAAAATTGAGACATAATTGAAATTATTTATTCTACAACCACGGTCTGTGTGGTGTTGGTTTTGATGTCGCAGTCCGAGAGCCAAGCCACATTATGGCCCTAACAAGTCGTATGTTTTGCGGCCTCACACCAGAATTCAATATTATACTTACCAACAATACCAATCATTTTTGAGTCATCTCTCACAAAATGGAAGAAATTCATCCAGACCTTAAATGGAAATATTTTCACAAAGTCCAACGAGGAGGTTAGATAACAACCGTCTTGCATGTAATTCAATGCAAAATGTTCATTCAGTCCGAGGTAAAATATTTTCTGAGGTTTGCTTTTTTTTCTGAGTTTAACCTTGGTCTCGGTTGTAGTCTTGGGCTTAATTTATTGTTTTGACTAGCTTCCCTCTATGCATTCAATTTCTGGGACATAGTATTCATTCCTGATCAGTCTCATCCAATTGCTGTGATACTGGGAATTTCATGTGCAGGCCTTGCTTGGATCCAACATTTGGCAAGACCAAGGGGAATGAATACGTTTTTGTTAGTAGTCCAACATCCCCTACCCCCCCTTCAGTACTGTAATACTGCAAAAACTGAGGAAATACTACGAGGTATCGCACTGTATTGCCCCGTCTTCTCCTTCTGGCTGGCATCTCTCTCTTCATCTTTACCCAGGTGTCTCCCAGTAATACTGACTCCACTCCACCAAAACAAGAGCAACAAACTGACAATCGAAAGACTTCTAATACTTGATCATCTCTTATCGAGGAATGCATGCTCACTTATGCTCTGGGGTAATCCGTGAGCACGTTTTGGACAATGTTGTTCATAGAGAGGAAAAAAAGGGAAGGAGGGGGGGGGGAGAGAAAAACCTGGCCTATGAAAAATAAATCTCATAAAGTAGCAATGAAATATTACATGTGACATAAGGACATTTTTCCAGGTTAACCCTATTAAAGGAAATGGAGCCCTTCGTCCCCCGGATTCGAGTTTATCTAATCACTGTATTAACGGGCCACTAGAATACAAAGGTACAGACAAATAGCGCGCTGGCATCGAGGACAGCTTCCCCAGAGACAAACGACCACTATGCTCCGTCCTTGGGCTTCGGTGAATGACCAACCATTAGCCGTGAACATGTATGCAGTCTGTCCAAACCGTCTCTTTGATCTGGCGGCCATTAATATCCCTCATATGAACACACACACACACACACACACACGAACCTACCTAGCTCTCTCTTCCCCACACATCCCCCCCCCCCCTCCATCTCACCCAGGGGAATTGGCCCGTGGAAAGAGGACTCAAGGTCAACGGCGGCTCAGGGGTCGTGGGCACGTGGAACCTCTGCTGCTCGCACGCCTACCCGACGTGAGCGAGACGAGAAGAAAAACCCGGTATTAGGTGTGTCCACGTGTGAATGAAAGGTTAAATGTGAATGCATGTGCCTTAGGTTATCATCCACCACCAACAGAGGAAATACAGAAATAAAGAGGTCTGGAAGGAGCCTTTTCTCCCCGATACAGAAGAGCTCGTCTTTAGAGTCTTTGGGTTGTATTTCTAAGAGATGGGAAGGATTAATTGGCTATATTTAGCCCTCATGCAGAAGGGCAGAGGGAGATAGTGGTCGTAGAGTAGCATGATAATGCTATTACCATTCCATCTCATCCCTGGTGGTCACATGACCAGCAGCAGAGAGTGGTATTTCCTGCGTTGAGCTGGGCACGGCGAGGCTGGGGAATGTTAAGTATTCTCCTGGTGGTGCTGGAGAGGAGTGACATTGTCTCGTCCCTCTCTCTACCCCCCCCCCCCCCCCGCCCCTTTAAACATCATGTCTGATTTACGTGGCCGGGGATGTCCTTCTGAAAGCCGTGCTCTTCTGAAGTCTCGGCATCTCTGTGCAGCTTTACGATACATACGTACGGATACGCCGGTGGCACGTTCCAACGCGACCCGGACCCAGAAGGGCACACGGGCAGTTAAGATTACTGTATCACCTGTTTTAGATTTGCAGGAGCTTGGGCCGAATTGGGCTCATAGTGTAATATTAACCCTCCTTCCTGTTCCATATGAAAATTTAAGCATGATCCCAGAAGTGCAGTAAAAAACAGTGTGCTGGCCAAATACAGCTCCTGGTCACACACACACACACACACACACATGGTAGTGGTAGATCATTTACCCAAAACCACAACAGGAAGGTAAAGGCTTTGTTTTAAATAGTACCCTTTTTTACAAGCCTAGACTGCTCTAACGGTGACCTGGGCAAGAAGGTATGACAGATACTGTAGAAAGGAGGCAGAGCGGTTACGGGGACCTCGCGTCAATCTGGTGAAATTGTTACGGTGAAGTGGTTGGGTCAGCCTTGCTCATAGTGGTTGTTGGATCAGAGGGGCAGCAGACTATTCAGGCTGAATCATTGGATTAATACGGGGTTTAATACAGGGTGTCTATGATTCAACCATGTGTAGTCATACAGTTGCTGCTAGATCACGAGAGCTAAACTCGCCACTCAACTCACTGCTTCTCACCACTCATTCACACACATTCACAACAGTTGATGAAACCGGTTGAACAACTTTGGTAACACAACCTAACAAATTTATTGTGAAATGATTTTACTTCCTGTGTGTAAAATCAGTCAGTAATTTCAAATTAAAACTGCGTAACTACAATAACAAATGTCATTTATTTTGAAGGAAAGGTGTAATACAGACATGCAAGAAATAGATTATGGATTATTGAAACTGGAACTCTTGAAAACCAACTGCGTGTTGCATAGGTACAACTGTTAGACGTGGAGAAGCCTTTTCCATCACAGACTGCAGGTCAGCATCCTCAGTCCAGATGTTGAAGAGGCTGTTCAACGGAGGGGGGGGATGACCGGTTTGAAGTGGTGGGAAAGCGGAGAAGCGGAGAAGCTCTTCAGTCACATGGCGGGGCACGACCTGACCTCTGACCTCTGTGACCTCACCTCTTGGCCTTCTTCTCCTTCATGATCTTCTTGCTCTCCTCTCTCCTGCGTTTATTGACAGGGTTGCGCGGATCGTAGATCTCAAAAGTGTCCTCGTCCTGCATGTTGGCATCCTTGACTTTTCTGCTTTGCTCATCAAACTGCAGAACGTGGGCCATCCTAAATCAGATGAAGAGAGGCGGAGAGCGTTCAAAGAACAGCAATAAATCACGACTCTGAAGAGTTACTGTTTAGAGGACAGGCGCCTATTGCCTTAAGATTACATCATGTTAGCACAAGAGGAAAAAACATCAAGCCATTTCTATCATTCTGACTTCCTGGTAAAACTGTTTCAGCTACTGATCATCAATATCATTAATGAGCAAAAATATCAATAGTGAAAATATTGTTGTGGACTGGCCAAGTGCTGTGCATTAATGGATAATGGCTGAATGGAGAAGTTATGCTTGATGTCTTTCATAATTCAACATAGATATTAAAGAATAAGAGATCAAATTGATTAAGAGAATGATTTCCCACAAGCCTGCTGCTTTATAAATCCTGGCTATATAAACTACATGTACTTGGTAAAGGTTTGACACATTTAATAGTCAGGCTTGCACTATTGTTCATTTGGTTTGGATGTTAAAGCCTTTGTTAAGACCTGTATAAAAAGGTAACAGTCATAAAATGAAGCTACTTTTCACAATTAAAGTCCTAACATTTGTGTCAGTGCCGAAATCTTTCCCTTCTTACTGTTGTTATCATTTAACATTTAAACATTTGTACGCTTGCTTAAGGCAGAATGTTTTTTTTGTAAATGAAGAAATTATGCAATAAATAGCGATGGGAATGCATTTGTTGAATAAATATTGACGTAGGCTTGGCTTGATCTGCCTGAAGAATAGTTCAGTCTCAACAGTTCCACGGTCAGTTTGGACATTGTGAAATGTAAAATATCTGCCCACTGCAACATCCCAGAAATGGCGTACGCACTGTTGCTCAGGGCAGTCATCGGGGTTGTCTGCCCTTTAGTTTGGGGGCGTTGGAACATTTGCCAAGTGCATTTCTTTGTTCGTTTTCGGACAGTATGACATATAACCAACACTATATTAAAGAGTAACAGCCACTTGTCTGATACTGATTCATTTTTGAAAACACTCTTTTCTTGCGGATGTCTTTTTTCTGATGTAGCTGAGTTCTACATCCAACCCAGGTGATGGCAGCATACCCAACTCAAACTTCACTTTTTGTGACATGCGAAAGATTTTGCTATAAATAAATAAATAAATGAATAAATAAATCACTTTGGAAACGTAGCTAGTGTATGAGACCTATACAATCATCAACTTCACAGTCAGTGAAACAGCAGTTCTTTAGGTTCATTCTTAGATACTTTTTCTAGTTACTTGGCGTAATGAGCTGAATGCAAAATAAAAGCTCAGAAAACAAACACTGGTGTGTTCCACAAACCCTTTGGTGACTGCTTATGGGAGATGACCGGGTGTGAATATTAGGATTGTGCATGAATACTACCTCTATGTGTAACAGTACGGCAGTGTGTTGTCCGATACTAAAACAATGGACGGGGGATTTTATTGTGTGAAAACAAACAGAAACTGGCTGCCTTCTATCCTAAACGAGCAGATGTAGATTCTACCCATCCTCTTGGTTGGCTCCTCTTGGCAGGGCTGCTAGTTGGTTTACAGGTTAAACCAACAGCCAACGTGGTTTGAAGTTAGGGCTCACCCAAGTGTCAGTCCTGTCCAAGAGCCAGCTTGTCATTCCAGTGTCCATCAGGTGTAATGTCACTTCACGTAACATCCCAAGTTCAACATTGAAAAAAAAAAAAAAAAAGTATTACCCTCTGTTGTCGAGTCAATATCAGGTTTTTGCTAGACAGATTGTTTTCTAGGTCAGACTGCGCTTTCGTCTGTCTAGCGGATGAGGATAAAAGGAGTGTGCGTGTGGTGTGTTTACAAGCAACAGCTGAGTGAGATTAGCCTCTGGTGTGACAGAGAACGCTGTGATGCGCTGGGCACGTACTACAATATTCACATGGGTACTGAAATTGTAGTTAAAACGAGTTTAAAAAATCATCACCATTAAAAGAGCACTTTCTTTGATATGGGGCAGTTGGGCAGATGTTTGAACACCTGGAGACTCTCTATGCCTGCAACTAAACGTTTAGAGATATTAGGCCTATATTTTGTAGTTTGAGAAAATTGTGAAAGAAAGGCCTGGTAGCCAGAGAACAGATGCTCATGTGTCTTTCATTTCCCAAGTCAGTCTCTCTCCTCTCAAAGGCCTATTAAAGAATCAGGACATTCCTAACAGGAGATACCAGTGTGAGGCGCTTCACAGATAAAACACATATTCTACCATTGATGTGACTTCTTTAGGTGTCTAACACAGCAAACATAAAAGAGAAGTCACTAGTCAAGCACAGGGGAGTCCACTTTTTACACTGTGGACAATTAAAGCTGGTGAAGCTAAGTGCAACAGCGACGCAGCCACATGATTGTAGTATAAAAACACCTGTGTCTGGGAGGTCCAGTCTCTGGTTCATCGGTATTCCTGCTACAATTGCAACATGAAGACAAAAGAACACTCCACGCAACTCAGAGAAAAGATCATTGAAAAGTATAAGTCAGGAGATGGCTACAAAAAGATTTCCAACTCACTGGACATCCCACAGAGTTCAGTTAAATCTCATATGAAATCTCGCCTGGAATTCGCCCAAAGGCATGTGGGAGACTCCAAGGTCAATTGGAAGAAGGTTCTTTGGTCTGATGAGACAAAAATTGAGCTTTTTGGCCATCAGACTAGACGCTATGTTTGGCGAACACCAAACACTGCACATCACCACAAACACACCATCTCCACCGTGAAGCATGGTGGTGGCAGCATCATGCTCTGGGGATGCTTCTCAGCAGCAGGCCCTGGAAGGCTTGTAAAGGTAGAGGGGAACATGAATGCAGAACAATATTGCCAAATCCTGGAGGATAATCTGACTCAGTCTGCAAGAGCTGCAAGAGCTGTTCACGCCCGATCCCCTGAGCAACCTGACAGAGCTTGAGCTGTTTTGCAAGGAAGAATGGAGAAAAATTGCAGATGTGTCCAGATGTGCCAGCCTGATTGAGACATATCCACCTACTGACCTGAAGGGGGTGAATATTTATGCAATCATTTACTTTACCTTATATATTTTTAATTAATTGACATTATTTTGTAAAAATCTGTTTTCACTTTGATATTAAAGAGTTGTGCAAATTCTTGTCAAAAAAGCCAAATTATATTGACCATGATTTCATGTATAAAAGTAACAAAAGGGTGAAACATCCAAGGGGGTGAATACTTTTTATAGGCATTGTAAGTGTCTGATGACTGACCTCAATTTGACTGATGCCCACATCTTGCACCGTGGGAAGAATACATTGTTAGTAATAATGATGTCCAACCCAGGACTGTCAGGTAGACCTACATCTACTGATCCTCCACCTACAACTAAGAAACTTGTGCGTGACTGTTGCATGTACCAGATCTTTTTTTTTCTTCAATTTCTTGAGCTGAGATTAAATGAAATGAAATGAATGAAGCGCTGTAAATACGCTGCCAGTGTCCCGAACACAGGAAAAGTATTAAAAGAAAACAAAAAATACATTCTGTGGCATATATTGTAATTCCCTGCACAGCTGTAAGAGGGTGCACTCAAGCACAAATCACAGATTGTAGCTTTAAGGCCTATGTAGTTGATATAGGTGTAATGCATACATATGGCAAATCCATTTCAAAAAGGCACGGCTAGCCATGTAGTCTACTTACGTTGTGAGAAACAAAACCTAAATGTTTAACTACATGTTTTGTTCTTCCTGAGAAGGTAGCAGGAGGAGGAGGTAGAACCACAAACGTCACAGTGCCACGACACTTCAAAGATGCAGTAAAGATTTTAAGCATTGAAACGTCTCTTTCCAGACGACACCAAAAACGTCTGGTCTAGCCAGAAGATAATCAGTAGGTACAGGTACAAAACAAATCCAATATTTTGCTATAAATAAGCTAAAATACGTATATAATCCTTTTAATAAAGGATTTAAGAGTTATTCAAGAGTTGAGGTTCTTGATTTATTGAAGACTTGGCCTCTTCACTTTTTTTGAATGAAAACTGTACAACAAATCTTATTCCATGGAAACTGGAACAAGTCAGCGCTCATTGCTGAACTTCACCCCAGTTCAAAGAAAATGAGATCACACGCAACACATAATAACGACACCAATTGTCCTCTGGAAAAAAAGAGTTAATTGTCCTGTTATTTTTGCGGATGAGATGAAACAGACAACCATTATTAAGCGTCTAATTTGACACACCTGCCTGTCAAAGCTTTACAGGGCAGAAGGCGGCTAGCTGCCAAATGTTTCAAATAATCAAGCCAGTTTTCTTAATACGCCGAGAGTGAGAAACAGAGGTGAGAGGTGGGATCTAAAAGACTACCAGCGTCAAGTCGGGTCAAACTTAGCGACGGGGAGGAAATGGAAGATTTTAATTTGGTAAAACGGGGAGTGACAGCACCGGCAGAGTGAAGACCGTTAAGTGGACACGTCTGCTCAGAACAGTGGGATTTGCACCAAGGTAACAAATGCATTCGAGATTGACAAGCCACACCTGTTTCGGTCGTGCTGATGAAGGCTAGGCCCCTTCAAGAGGTCAAGGGAAAACAAGCAAAGGGAAATTAAAAACAAGAGCGGCTGACAACGTGATGGCGTACATTTAACTGGTGGAGCACCTTGGGGAGATATGACCGATTTGACATTTTTTGGCGATTGGCCATTTAATTGGTATTATTTTGTGTTTGCTGCCTTGTCTGGTGTGTATAGCATGTGGTATGTGTCTGTCTGCCCATTTCTCTGGCTGTGTGCACAGGCTGAGATTGTCAGCGTGTTAGTGTGTCAGCCTGTGTGTGTGTGTGTGTGTGTATTGGTTTGCCTGCACTCTCTCCTCCTGTGTTCGTTTGAAACCGGCAGGAGTTGTGACAGCTCATCTAGAATGTCATGGCTAGACTCTGGCAGACCCTAGTCCTGCCGTGCGAGCGGGCCGCCTCTGATAATTTGTCTAGCAGTCTCGGTGATGACAGCCCCGCCGGCCATATCGCCCGGGGGTTATACAGCCCGAGACGGGCTCTAGAAAGCCGGCAGTCGGGGCTCCCCGCTTATCAAAACTACTCTCTGCCGCCATGATGCAAGGCTGCAGAAGCCTTTCCTGAATTTATTTTTCTTGCACTTTTTTTTCCTCAAGCAGGGGGTGGGAATTCAGGTAGGGTACAGAAGGGAGGGTGGGTGCAACGGGGGGGCTCTTTGCAATGAGAGTGTGGACTTTGTGTGTGGTAGAAGAGACCAAGAGAGAGAGAGGGTGGGGGGTGGCGGTGCAGTGGGAGAGTTTGTAGACACAGACACAGATGGAATAGTTTACCTCCTCTGGCCCAGACTTGACTTCCAGTGTCTGACCTGTTGTAACCCACATTCTGTTCACAATGCTCCTAGAGTGGCACAGACTTCCCACTGGTGTTTTTCTAGGACTGCTATGCTACTGCCCCTGTCCCTCCCTCCTCCCCATACCTGGCGGGGGCAGCACAGTGAGGTGTCTACGGCGGGGAGAGGCAGAGGCCAGCCAGCGGTTCTCTCAAATTCATTAGGGCCCCCACACACGGACAGACGACTTCAAGGGGCTGCCTGATACTAATAGCAACTACAGGTTTTGTTATTCTAAATCTCTCACACACAGACACTTTCCTCAAATCCTAAAACACATGGTATTCATTTCAAACCCCTACTCTATATGGTTAGACTTTGAGATCTTTGGTGAAAAACAGAATATGAGAGGAAAACAGAGCGTCAGGGTTGATTTCCTGATGGCCAATCTGGTGGCTGTGGGCTGAAATCCCAACTTGACACATGCATGCACACAACTTGAACTTTCACACACATTTATCAGTACTTGGAGCGAGCTATGGGCCTGATCAAGACCAGTTCCATCTTGCCCAGTCTGAGGTAAGGCTTTCTGCAGTTACAACTATCATCTAGTATCATCATTATTTCTCATCTGTGCTGCTCTTACTATAATAATCCACCTTTTTTTCCTTGCCACCAAGGTGATTTGTCTTCAGCCTGAGTGGGGGAAAAAAAAAAAGCTCAGCGATAGTTTAACTACAACCCAGCATTCACCATGTTCCATGAAGTTATCAATAGGAATAAGAGAATGTAAACTGGGCAGAAGCGAGTGAAAAAGGCCTTCAGGTGCCAACTCTTCATGCTCCAACGTCCCAGTCCGCGAAGCAGCGCGTTTGCCAAACTGTTTCAACTGACTTCTCCAGGAGCAGTCGGTACTGTGGTGCGCTCACATGCCGGTGAATGCTGCGAATAATATTTGCTACACTAAGTGGTGTCAGTGATTTAGAGTACTTTCGTTACATTACAGTCATTTAGCAGACGCTTTTATCCAAAGAGACAATAAACGCATTCCACCTACGTAGGCAAGAGAACTACTAGCCACCAGAAATCGTAAGTGCATCTCAAGAGGAAGGGTCAGGGTAGAGTTTCTTGAAGAGGTGGGTTTTCAGCCCGAGGTGGAAGATGGGCAGCTGCTGTCCTGACATCAGTGGGGAGTTCATTCCACCACTGTGGGGCCAGGACAGAGAAGAGCCGTGACCGGGTAGATCTGCCTCTGAGCGACGGGGCAACCGGTCGCCTCGAGGCAGCTACACTATAACAAAGCACTACTGGCCATCAGAGTTATAGCTGAGGCCTTTAAACCAGCTATATACAAACAGTCAAATCATTTCTTTATCTGTGTAAGGTTCAACATGGTGTCAGGTCATTAGTGAGAAACTTGTCTGGCCTTTGTTATGACTTCCTATTAACAGACATGCGGCATGACTCACAGGCTTCACTAAGGGCCATTACTAGCACCGACGGTCTGTCGAGGGGTGAGGCGTTACATCTGTACTATCCTTAAAAACGTTTCTCGTATTCACAAATGAATAAAGGAGGAAAGAAGAACACAAATGATGGTAAGGGATGCTGCGTGAATAGTACCATCTCTGAATTATACTTGACCGTTTTTCCACTGAACCTTTTGGGTACTTTTTGAGCAGGAACCTTCTCAGCAGGAACCTTTTTAGTTCTGCAAAACAGTTTGAGGTTGCTTCCCCAACACACCAAAGTACCGGGGAGATTCTGCAGATAAGGCCACACTTATTTGCCAAACTTTGAGCCCTCGAACCCTCTCTCTATCTCCTCGTCTGACAAAATACAGATCAGTGCATGTACCTCGTTGTTAGTCCATCAGTCCAATAAATAGCTGCGAGACGTGTTCGATGAGTTCTGAAATGAGTTTAATACCGGTATTGAACAAGCACGGGTTTAGCGGACTTGACGATTTTTGCGTAGCTTGTATTGACAAATCTGTGTTGCTCAGTACTGCAGCTCCACCACAATGGTTCCTGATCCCCCAAAAAGTACTACCTCGCTAGCAGGAACCTTTTTTGGGTCCAGGCAACTATCCAAGAGGAACCTTTTGAGGGCTAGTTCCCCTGGTGGGAAAAGTCGAAAGTTCCTGGAACTAAGTACTTTAGTTCCTGGATAGTCCCTGCGGTGGAAAAACGCCTTATAGCCACTATCCTTTTAGGTGAGCTTATTAGCTGTGGGAGTCAGGCTATTGAAAAGTGACTTCAAGCAGGTTTACTCCTTTGCTTTTTGTACTAAGCACTCTATGGTGAATTACAATTGCTACCCCTGAACCATGGGGGGGCCCATGTGTACTCCAATGCTCCAATCTCTCCACACATTCTTGCCTTAGCTGTAAGCTGCTATAGGACTGATTCTAGCGCTGAAACCTGTCAACAAGCAGTTGGTAATTTCATGATTCTTTTAATTGTTTAATTTTAACATTCACCATACTGTACCAAAATCAAGTCTGCTAAAGTCAGAGTGTCTATATAGCTTTTCCACTGTTCCACCAGCCATGCGATATACGTGCGATTTGCTATTCAACTTGACCCACATTGACCAAAACAACGCACGTAAAACGGACCAACTGTGATTTTCCATGAAAAACAAGCAGCTCAATATGGTGGTGTCACTGTGCCATAATCATTTATCTTCTGACAGCATACAGATGTCTGTAAAGAAACGTACTGACACTCAATTCATTTTGAGATCCTTTAACGAAGCTAAGTAACACTGCCTTTGACCTCTCACATGTCAAAACACTACCCATTACGCAGATTGCCATGAGGTGTAAACTATTTTTCAATGGGCAGAGAAGTGTGACTGAAGCATTTTACATCATACGATCAGTTCTTATGAGTGGCCAATTTAGAGCACATGAATCTAATGTTATAGAATGGAAATCATCCAATTCAAATGATCCAAGCAATATAACGGGTTGAAGAAGGATATTCCTACCATGTGAACGATCCAGCTCATCTCAACAGAAAAATTGACTACTTAGTAAATCAGGCTCTTTACAACAGTTTAACTTTTAAAGCCATCCTGAGAGAGGGCAAGCAAATGGACTGAACCTGAGGGGAAGATTAGAAAGACGATTCTGAAAAACTCAACCTAGACCAAACGTAGATTGTATTTAACATGACCATAGCTTTGGGAAACCCGGACAAAGGACAAACCAAGACTGATAGTGATTCCTGAGACCTGAGGAAAAACTTGCAGTTCCTGAAAAGGCAAAATCTTGAAACACATTCATTGATGAACACAACTGACTCTATTTGTCTGAAATACTGACAGTCTATTTAGGAAAAGGCTAATCGTTAACCCATCTAAGCAGAGGTCTACAGGGAATGCAAGTGGCGCTCCATCTGGTCCGCAGGCCTCGGCAAAAACCATGGACCTAACCATGACCAATCAGCTAATGAACAACAGTGGACACAGACACATGTTCAGACTCAGGCCAGATTTCTATTTCACTGTAACGTTGATGATGGATGATTCCTTGCTGTTAAGAGGACTATTAATCATAACCACGAGAAGCCAAATCTCCCACACCAACAGCTTATCAATCCATTGATTTGCACACCACAGTCTCTCATCTTGACAGCCGGAAGGGGGGCTATGTGAGACTGCTGTTCATTGATTATAGTTCAACACCATAGTCCCCACCAGACCGGCTGGCAAGCTGATTGAGCTGGGACTGAACAACCCCCTGTGTGCCTGGATCCTGGACTTCCTGACCGCCAGGCCCCAGGTGGTCAGGGTGGGCGGACACACCTCCAACCCCCTCACCCTGAGCACAGGATCCCCCCAGGGTTGCGTCCTCAGCCCCCGACTGTACTCCCTGTACACACATGACTGTGTGGCCAGGTTCAGCTCCAACTCCATCATCAAGTTTGCGGATGACACAGTGGTGGTGGGCCTGATCTCCGACAACGATGAGAAGGCCTACCTGGAGGAAGTTGCTGATCTGTCACTCTGGTGCCAGGACAACAGCCTCCTCTTGAATGTTACCAAAACTAAGGAGCTGATTGTGGACTTTAGGAGGACACAACAACAGAGGACATACTCACTACTGGGGATTATTGGGACTACTGTGGAGAGGGTGAGCAAGTATAAATACCTGGGAGTCCACATCACCGAAGATCTCACATGGTCCACACACACTGACACTCTGGTGAGGAAGGCGAGGCAGCGCCTTTACCACCTCAGGCAGCTGAGGAAATTTAAAGTCTCCCGGAGGATCCTTCAGTCCTTCTACTCTGGAGCTGTAGAGAGCATCCTGACAGGTTCGGCTGAACGCACTATTGGAACTACACTCCCCACCCTGCAGGACCTGTAACACCAGGAGGTGCAGAACCAGAGCCTGCAGGATCATGAAGGATCCTCACCACCCCAACAACGGACTGTTTCAGCTGCTGCGGTCTGGCAAGCGCCTCCGTAGTCACGCTGCTAAAACAGAGAGACTGAGACGGAGTTTCTTTCCTCAGGCCATCAGGACTGTGAACTCTGACCTCACCAGGGCCCCCACCAAGACCCACACACTGCCCCTCTTATGCACACACACACACACACACACACACACTAGGTAACGACTACACATAATTTATATTATATTACATACATACAATTTCTCATGTTACTATATTTTTATAGTGCTCTTACTGTAAATATTGTTTTTTTTATAGAGCTCTTACTGTAATACTGTAAATATTGTGTTGGTTTTTTATTGTAAATACTGTGTACTGTTGCCCTTTGCACATTCCCATTAAGCACTGCCACTTTTTCATTTCACTGCACACTACACTGTGTGTGTATGTGACAAATAAAGTTCTTGAATCTTGAATCTTGATTTTGAATCATCTTTTCACCCACATATAGAGAGTAGACCTTGCTCTAAAACCTCTCCTGTTCTTACTGTGGCGCTAAAAAATAAATAAAGTGTGTTTTCTTTTAGTTGATCAGTTATCAAGAAACGCAACTACTACTAACTACTTTTAGATAATGTTTTTATCTAAAATGTTTTTTAACCAATTTTCTGTGTGGCGTGTTCATGACTGACATCTCGGATCATTTTCCAGTTTTCCATTTTATTTTACCTGGCAGAACCAGACAGGATGAAATGGAAACATTCACTAAGTGCCACAACAACAAAAAATGAGGATGGACTTAAGATGCTGATTTATCATGCCGCTAGGGAAAATACTAAGCAACGTTTACAGCAAAGTAGAGTGAGCATGCCAACCATTTCTCGCTTCGTAAAACTGTTTCTCACAAGTGGTTCCTCTAAAGTCATTAGACGCAAAACAAATAGCTAAGGGACACCACAAATCCTGGTTCTCCCCACGCCTCCACAAATCTGCCAATTGCCAAAGGACAAATTACATAGAAAATGCATTAACAGCCACTCTCCTTTGAATGCTGCTACAACAAGAACAACTAGACAAATAAAGGGCATCCTCAGCTCCTCCCCTACAATTTGTTGGTGACAGAATACCTACTCTGACCCTTACGCCTGGTTCTCGCTGGTTCTTGCTTACCGTGGAAACAAATGTGGCAGAGCATGAAGCAGGCATTATGACACTGCCTGTGAATCCAGTTCAGTATTGCATGAATGTTGGCGCAAGCCTTTCAGTGATTGAAGATACTGGCTCTCCCTCAGGCTATATTTAGAGAAGTCTTCCTTTACTGAGGTTTAATTCTCCAACTGAGAAGGAAGTCATGGATAGAATTGCCAAGAAAGTGTTTTTCCACAGATATGGCCGATAAAATGTATTTTGCTCTAAATATTGAATAAGCTCTTGGAATATTTTTAGACATATCATAAGCTTTTGACACTGTTAACCATTCTACTATGAACATTGTCACATTGTTTTTATGGACTAATGTATAAATGGCTCCAATGATGTGACAGGGGGGCCACATGTATACTGTCACCTTGTTTCCTTTCTGGTCGTGAATGCATTTTGTTGTCGTTATACTGTTTTCCACCTTGCTGTATTCTGTGTTTTGTTTCACTCTTTTTTGTTTTGTGGTGAGATGTTTATACAAGCCCTTGTTTTTTAATCTCACCTGCACAATTTCTTTGTGTTTGTATCACGGTATTGTGGAACTGCTTTGTTATCACTTCACTATGTTTTGTCACCTGTCAAATAAACTGCACTAAACTTAAAAGAACACTCTCCCATCATTCATGTGGATGTTACGTCAAAGGAACGTGTGACCTTGATGGATAGACAACTATAGTGATTTCTGCTACCAACACTATCACCTGCTCACCTCCCTCTCTTCCAGAATCCAGGAAGAGAAAGCCTGAGACAGCAGGGATTTTGGGATGATTTTTGGAGCCTCAAACAGCGTAGGAGTAGACAAAAACAGTACGAATGTTTTGGTTCCACTATGATAACCAAGCTGTAAGCCTCATATAATATGGCGCCTACTGACCATCCCTTGTCGTCATCCTCTTCCAGCTCATCCACGTCCACGTCCACTTCTGGGGCTTCAGTAATGGCTGATGACAGCTTAGACTTGAAGCGATCCAGGAGGGCCAGTGTCTACCAGACAAATAGGTCAAACATCATTTACAGATATAGGCAAACACTGTCCACTGCAGTATAAATTAAATAAACAATGAACCATTTGAGTTTGTTTACCTGTTGTTCTCGGGTGGAGCCTTTCTTAACCTTTTGTTTCCTGAGCTCTTCGTACTTCTTCCGTCCCTCCAGATACTCCTGCCACGGCCTCATTGGATGGCTTCGGATCTTCTGGAGAGACAAGAAGATATTATGCATCCTAGTCAGTAATGATGCCATCAAAGCAAGTAATCATGAAGCATTTCACAAACATATTCACAACATGCTTATCATCCATCCATCCATTTTATCAAGATGGCAACAGGGCAAGCAGAGCAGCCCAGACATCCTTTTCCCCAACAACTTCCTCCACCTCCATGACACTAAACTAAAGCATGTTCTGGTCCCACTATGATAGCTAACTGAGCAAAGTTCCACCTTCCAGTCCCATCTTAGTTTTTTTGGACCCTGTCAAATCTGAAATTGGACTTCCCTGGCCCACAGTAATACAAGCTTCCATTGCTAGAAGAATTTAGCCATAATAAAAGTCTGAGTACAGTACATTATATGAACACAATGATGACCCCTTAAATTAAAAATAGCCCTGAAGTTGAGGAAATACTGCACGGGGACACCATTTCTCTGATGCACTCTTGCACATTCCCGTGAGCATTGCCACTTTTCATTTCACTACATGTATGTGTATGTGACAAATAAAGTTCTTGACTTGACTTGACTTGGACTACGTTTGGAGAGGAAAAAAAAAAAAAAATCCTTCACATCTTTTCAGACGCTTGACAGACAAGCAGTTAACAAAATGGGTGGAATACGATCAGAAAGAAAAGATAAAAGGAAGTTTGTCAAGCTGTGACTGTTGCTGCCATGCATGATGGAAGAGATGCTAATATGAGAGGTGATCCGATACTGGTGCCAAGTTTCACAAAGATGCAGAGGCGTGAGGTCACAACCTAGCATCCCTTCACTCAATCTTGCTGACCTGCTGTATATTACTGCGGCTACTGTGTACCCGCAGTACACTGTGTATGTAATCCATCACTTAAAACTTAGAGACAAATAATTGCAGATTAGAAAAAACTGAAATGTTGTTCACCAGATAGGTGTGGCTGAAATATATATATAACTATATGTATATATATATATACATATAGTTGTGGATCATGTTTCTTTCATGCCATTTCCACACTGTAAAATTGTATATGTTGAAAATTCTACTTAAAATAGGAGGGTCTAAAGTGGCTAAATGAAATGAAGTACACTACTGCAGATTAGTACTACATACAAAGAGTTATGGCCAGCAAATCAACAAGTCAACAAAGGCACGGGTTTGATGACAATGCAGGGGAAAGGTTTTCCACCAAACCGTCCTCCTCCTGTGTGTGAAATATTCCCTCACCAAGGAAAAGAACGAGTGAAAGGAGAGACAATCAGCATGTTGACATTGGTGTCTCAAGTTGTTAACGTGCTCCTGCAAACCCCCCCCCCCCCCCGGCTCGGACACATGGGCCGCGAAGTCACAGAGTCGCAGACAGTGAGCAGAGCTCTGCCGGCTGGTCGTGCACTTTTTTTTTCTTTTTTCTTTTTCTCCCACAACAAAATGTGATGTCACGCGCAAGCCCTTGGACAGCTTCACCTGACTGGCGGAGCTGTGGCAGTTCTGACTAGCTGCCATGACACATTCAGCATGATGTAACGGTTACCTCCAGTGGCTGTCATTTATTAAGGCCTGCCATGTTATGAATGTTGCTCTACTTAACAGGGGCGCATTGTCTCAGGCAGGGCTGTTGTGATCATAGTGGGATTAGTCAATGATTTAATAGTTATCACAGGCTGAAGCGTATCCTTTAGCAATGTATCATACAGGTCAACTCTCAATCTAACTACATATTGGTATCAATTCAAGTGCTGAACAAGCATAGGGTATAATATAAATACAATGGAAATATCCAAGAGGTGCAAATGTGTAGATATTCAACCGTTTTACTGTTAGAACAGAACAAAGTGATTTTCAAATGGTAAAATGTGGTGTAGTGAGTGGTTTTTCAAATGAATGAACATAAGGTCAGAATCCTTTTTTTTTAGATTATTTTCATGACACAGAACAGTGAAGACAGACAGGAAGGAGGGGAGCGAGAGGGGGAAGAATTGGGACAAAAGGACCCAAGCCGGATTCAAACTCAGGATGTGGCGGTTACATAGTACATGCCTGGAAATCCACTCTCCAAATAAATGCATCAAAACTGTGAATTTATATTACTACATTAGTTTTAGTTTCAAAAGACAAACGATGGAGCGACTATTTATTTTTCCCATCAGCAGGTTTTTGATTCCAAGTATTTTGATTACACTTATTTTACTGGTGTCATATGTTTGGTGCAGTTAAGACCAAGCACACCAGCACTATGCTGCAACAACTGTTATTACTCCCTATAATAGTAGCAACATTGCTTGCTTAGAAAGAGAAGGGTCTTTTTTGTCTTTTCTTTTGAGATTTTCACCTCAGGAGGAACTAAATTGAGTAACAAAAGGCTGAAGTCCCACAGGATATTTGGGGTAGATGGCTAACACTCAAGTCCAGGAAACCATGCAATTACTCTTCACAAGGCTTTTAGTCTATGAATACTCCAAATACTGAGCAATCACTGCAATGCCTTAACACAGCCCTGAAAACGTGGGTACACTTTCCCCACTTCCCTGAAGTTAACGTGGAAGTCTTCTTTGCTGCTTGAGGTGCAAATCCTTCCCCCTTGATTTATGAGAGCAACAAGTGATCTCCCACTATCTTTCCCCACTCACCTCTCGTGCTCTGCCTCCTTGCTGCAGCCTGTGACATGCAAGATGCTGAGTGATGATGCCCTGGGGTCCTACATGAGGAACACACATCACCTTCTCCAGCTGTTGTCACTAAGTACTATCTTTGAGTTTGATGGCCTTTCTAACTACATTCCTCCCCTCTCCTGTCACCTGGGCTCAAGAGAGCTACAAATCAAGCCGCTGATGTTGTGGCAACCGAGGGTTGTTGTGGACGACAAATGCCTCCTCTTTTGGGGAGAAGGTTGCCGTTCCCCTTTCAACAATGAACGCTCTTTCAAGAAATGTCCCGAAGCATCAATCAACAGACACATCAAAAATGATTTAACCAATTAGTGTTTCGAGGTGAACACCCACTATCTAAACCCTCCACGTTCAAACGCAAACATCTAACGATTCAGACTGCAGCTGTGATCCTAGTAAATTGTCATATTGGCTCATGAAAGGACTGTATTACATACAGGTGTAACAAGAATAAACAGTGTACCAACAGTGTGATTACCGCACTGTATACTCGTCTCGTCCTCCTCCTCCAGTCCCCCCCTCCCCCCTGCTCCAGTGGCCTCTGTGCGCAGCAATGCACTTCCTGAAGTCACACCACTTCTTTTTAACCTCGTCCAAGATCCGAGGCTCTGAACAAACAACATTTACTGCTGCTGTCGCCTTTTGCCATTCAAAATATTCTTATATATGTTGTTTGTATCGCCTCCAAATATTGGACTTTCAATTTTTCCAACCAACACGTCAGCTAATTGTGGGGGTGTTTGAATCAATTCATGGTAA
Organism: Hoplostethus mediterraneus; assembly: GCA_034670385.1. Classification (NCBI taxonomy): domain Eukaryota; kingdom Metazoa; phylum Chordata; class Actinopteri; order Trachichthyiformes; family Trachichthyidae; genus Hoplostethus; species Hoplostethus mediterraneus. The sequence goes on along the minus strand of JAXDDW010000068.1, from coordinate 1,069,184 downwards.
ATTGTGTGCCATAATTTCAGGATGATTGAGATTTATCAGGAAAAAACACACGTACACGTGCATGTTTTTTTTGTGTTTCCTATTCTGTGTGTACACAGATTTCTACACTTCCACACTTTATGCATCTGGCCCCTGCAGTTTGCAAAAAGGCACATGGAAGCACGAGGCAAAAGATTCTTTGTTCCAATGAAATAAAAACAGGAGCTCTTCAGCTGTAATGCAAAGTGGACAGAGCTCATCACTCATGTAACACTATGCCTATCATGAAGCATGGTGGTGGCAGTATCAGGCTTGGCTGGGAGGCTAGAGGATAGAGTGAACAATGAATGGACCCAAATGCAGTCAAATTCTTGAGGAGAACCTGCTTCAAATGGTAGATTTGGATGATGATTTATGTTCCAACAGGACAATGACTCTAACCATACAGCTAAAATCAACACTGGAATGGCTTCAAAACAAGAATGTGAAAGTCCTTGAGTGGCTCAGCCAAAGCCCAGCCTTGAATGCCATTAAAAATTGACCAAGCTTGAGCAAATCTGCAAGTTAGAATTGGAGAAAATCCCCCAATCCAGATGTGCCAAGTTTATACACACATATCCAAGATGACATGAGGTTGTAATCGCTGCCAAAGGTGCATCTAGTATTGTAAGTGTTGACTCAGCAGGGTCGAAAAGTTATTTAAAAGAAACTTGTGTTTCATCTGCAACAGATTTTCTAAAAACATGTTTTCATTTTGTAAGTATGGGTATTTTATGTCGATTGTTGAAAGTGGGCTGGAATACTTTCTAAAAGCACTGTATGTGTGAGACAGATGAAGTTGAGAAAATAAACCAAAACAAGTACATAAATAAATACATAAATAAAATACATTTTCCTCACATACCACAGTGACAAAATACCTTCCAGCTCTCTCTCTAGCATTTATTCTATTGTTTTTGCTGGCACTCATTCTTAAATGATTGCTGTATGGTCACAGGGATAGTTCAACGGCACTAAGATCCTGACCTTTGCAGTCCTAATTGTTGGTTTCTTGTCATTTTGGTGATCTAAGAATTCAAGCTTATCCTACTGTTGCACTCATTGTAAGTTGTTCTGGACAAGTGTGTCAGCTAAATGCCTAACATGTCATGTAAATGCAAGAAACACCAATGGAGAACATTTAATAAGAGCTAAAGCAGCTACATGCTGAGTATGTACTAACCCTAAAATACAGGTATTTTCCTAAATAGAATTTTAAGGCAACTAACGTTTGCCTATTTCCTTAATTGACAAATTGCACAACACGGTCTAATTGAAACCATCATATGCATTTTTCACACAAATGGAAGTTATTTCATCATGATTTTAATAAACATGATAGTAATTCTATAAGCAGCATTATTTTGTTATTTATCACGCAATGAAAATTAGATAGCAGTCCATGCTGTAAGTCATTATCTCACAGTGAGTTAGGAGGGGCGACCATCCTCCAGCAGATTTATCTAAAACGTGCTCACACAAATTTCGGAGGCATAATTCACCCACCAGAATCCAGCTGAAGCACGAGCTCTGTATGAACGGTGTGATTCATGGTTCTGCTGTCTTACTTTGAGTGCCCCATCGATGTTATTCTCTTGTAAAAGAAAGATTTGGACAATTGAGTCAAGCTCCGAAACTGCTGCTGATTTTTCTGACCTGTTGTTGATTGCGTCATCACTCAGATGATATTTGAAAGAGCAAGGGAATCTCCTCCGTTCCCCGACTTGATCTGGCCGCCATCTGCCCTTCTCAAAAGGCATCTCAACTATTCCAGCACAGGTTCTGAGTGAGGATGGGCGGCTCCAGACCTCAAATAGCTAGAAGAAGTCTACCCTACCTAATGAGTGGTTGCTCTTCGAGTGTGATGTACATCTTGACCACCTTGTCAAACTGGCCCTGTGGGTAGACTCTAGAGATATGAGAAATAGAGTAGGATCTGCCTGCCTGGCCTTGACCACAGTTCTCCTTCTCTGCCATTGTTTGAGTCAGGTGAGAAAGCCTTGGGTGCTGGAGGGACCAGGGTGCATTCCTGTGTTATGGCAATTGCTCCTGCACTCACAACACTTAACCATGACTGGACAATTATTGCCTAAATGAGAAGATGAGGCATTTGCAACATTCCATTCTCCTTGAGAAATGCCCTACTTTCCTTTACAGATTGTGCTCTGAAGCCTATGGATTTTCTGAGTTGGTAGGCTTTGTGGTGAATAGGACAGCTCTCTCCTGGTCCACCACAATATTTTAAGTACTGCTCTGTAAGGTTCATGGTCTGGCCAGTAGCTCTGGGGTTTGACTAGTATTAAGAGTCTGTGTGAAGGTCTTGATAGCAGTCAGCTTGTGGTGCATAGGAGTCGAGGAATGATTCTTCCACATTGGGTAGCTTGATATGTTGTCTGGCAGAGGGCATGTATGGGTTATTGTCCATTGGGCTTTGTCACACGATAAGGCTGTCATCAGCAGGAGGTGGTGATGGTAAGCATTCCCTGTGATGTGGAATGCTTTGCAAAAATGTCTGGCTGTTTAGTTTAGACTGCACTCTGACATATTTACTTGCACATTCAGCAATGTCTTTCTGACAATGATTTGTTTACTTCAGCACAACCCACCCACCACCACCAGCATCCAGTTACCACCTATGGCTGCCTCCAAGACTTCTGTCTTTACAACAGCTACATGTGCCTCTCTCTGAAGATTCAATGCTCCTATCTTTGTGTCCAACTTTGGCTTTCCCATCGGCAGTTTTGCATCCCTCTTGGTCTGGTTTAGATTTTAGTTTCACTTTCGTCTCTACTAATGATGCATGTTACCATGCTACCTCTGCTCCGGGGTGAGCGCTTGTCATTGCACTGATTGATGATGCAAATGTAGGGATATTCCTAGAGCCTGGCATAAAAATGTTGTCATCTTTGTGCTCCATTACATTTTGTTTCAGATGTCTCTTAGCAGTTGCTTATATGAACTTCACTTATTTGGCTCATTTGTAGGTAGTATTTGTCTCAAAAAGTAGGTAGCTAACTTATTGCACTCTTAGATGCTGGTTTAGGAAGGAAATGCACTTATGATCTCTGGTGACTAGTAGTTCTTGTGCCTACCTATGTTGAATGCACTTATTGTAGTCGCTTTGGATAAAAGTGTCTGCTAAATGGCTTGTAATGTACAATTTATCAGTTGTAAACCCAGGTGGCTTCCTGCCTTGTCACTGCCCTATTTGAGGTGTTGTAACCACAATTAGACAGCTAACCAACCTCCACTCATAAACAACACGAGAATCAGGATGTAGCCTTCAGGCTCCAAATATTTGATGCCTATTCCAAATGTATGACATCATGAAAAAGGGAGTGAAATAGGTAAGTAAAAATCGAAGCAAAATTACTGTGATGTTGACTATACAGAGATAAGTATTTAACTGCACAAGTATGGACACCTTAGTAGTGAATTCTACACAGCAATAACCGATCAAATTTGCAAATCCACAAAATGATTGCAGTGTCCAGGAGAAAGAACTACAAAAATCAAAGCTAGGATGCAAGAAACCTAATAACTAACTATTCTGCACAGAACAGGGCTAACCAGTTTCCTGGAGGGCAGAGTAATGGTACAATTATCAGATCAGAAGTTGTATTTTCTCACTTCAGGTTGTGAAGCATGGTCTATTCCAATTGATTCATTTCATTCACTTTTCCCCATTCAAGCATTGTGGGGTATTTGGGGTGGGGCGGCATTCAATGTGTAATAATATCTTCATAAAAAATAATACGAAGGTCATGGATTTACCTGTGCAAAGCTGAAATCTACACAAAGCTACCCCCCCCCCCCCCCCGACAAAGTATGGAAAAAACCTTGAGCTTGAGAGGCATCTGAAATGAGACCAGAACGTGACCTTCACACAGAGGTCAGCGTCGGACTGGGAGAATGATTTAAGCTTTAAGGGATGGCCGTGTCAATGTGAGACTTAATGTGTGTGCTCTAACCGCTGCATCGCTTATCCAGTGGGATGAGATGAAACAACCCTCCACCACAGTGTTCTTCTGCGGCTGAGCTGAGTTTCAAGATTTACAGCATTTCAGCAGACATCCGTCTCCCCTGCAGCGGCCATTGGCCCATGACATCTAAGAATTCCATCTAATGGAATTAACTTTCTCTTCCAACACGGAAATGTAATGGGGGGGACTCTTAAAAGAGACTCTTGCTAAGCTGTCAGAAAAACACAAAAAACACAAAGGTCTCTTGGCAGGGTTTAACTGCCTTCCAAGATAATGGAGGAGCTTAGGCTAGTTGCCCTTCTGTAGAACAATGTAGGGCAGTTACTGCTTCAACACATTAGCAAGTAATTGAACCTATTTAGTAAAGGTGTAGGCCTGTTTCCACTTATACTATTTATACATAGATATCACTAACATCAATGCATTTATAGAAATATAGTTAGTTAGGATATTCATAGCTTTTTAAATATTGGACATAAGCTGTTCTTGAACCAATCAGCTGTAAGTCAGTCCCAATGGCTCAGTCTCAATGTTTCAAACAAGACTGGGTGTCCATAGTGATGACTGGGCCATTCTGGTGTATCAGCCACACCTCCAGGCATGCACATTTCAAAATGTTTAAAAAAAGTTATAGAGGCATCAACGTTTGTGGAGACAAAAACAGTGTTTGAGAAAAAAAAAAAGAGCATATCATGGTCCTTCGGCAAATTTTGGCAGGTGGTAACCCCACAGTTGGCATCTACCAAAACCCCATGAGCCATTTTGTTTTGTTACACAACAATGTCCACACAACCTCAAGCTCTACCCTAAGTGGTTTTCATAAATGTCAAAAATGTGTTTCAGCATGTGCTAGTAAAGAGATTGACAGCATTATGTGGCAGAATGTGGCATGGGGCTTAGTTATTAGGCTTCCTAAAAAGCAAGTCGTTACGATAAGCCAGACTCATATTATCAAAAGCCAAAAAATGAATGCTGCATCAATCAGTAGAGGTGGGGGATTATGAGCTGGCGACATACCCTGCTTGACTTCATCTTCTGCTGGTTTTGAACTTTCCTCTTTTCTTTGCTTTATGGCCTGTAGCTCCTTCTTCAACTGGCGTGCCTCTTTACGTAGCTCATCGCTGTGGTGGGAGAAATGGGGTTTGAGAATTTAAACTTCAAACACATAACTATAATAAACCATTACACCTATAACAGACAACAAACAATTCTGTCAGAGCAATAGGCTAAGCACAGAATAAGTTAGTCGATGGTATTAGTAAGTAAACTGATTTCTGGCTACACCGGCTCATCCTGGCATACAAGCCTATACATCCAGTTAAAACTTTCCACATCAGTAGCCTATTGTAGCTGCCCTTGACGAACATTAATTGCTCTGATAGACTGCATGCTTCTCACAGCATAATGGCCACGGCTAATGAGTGTGGTTATGTGGGTAAATAAAACAGGAATAAAACACTACACAAGTGTCAGATTGAAGAATGTACATTAAAAGCTTGCTTTGCTCTAATAAATTTGATGGCGCCTTACTAACATGATTGTTCACCCCCAGCTCCCAGGCAGTCCAGGGTCCTGGAAGCACTAGAAGGGATGTTGTGGTTGAGTGGATACAGCAGAGGGCCATAAAACTGCTGCAGGGAAAAGAATCTCTATAACTTTTTTGCTTTGAGATTACTAATCCTCAATGCTGCACTACCAAATTTCCTCAATAAAGCATTAGATAAAGGGAAATGACTCAGAAAGAACCTGAAATTTGTAACCCATTAAAACAATGTTAGTCAACGGTTTACCTAAATGCACTCACTCAAAGAATTTTGACTCAAACATTTTGGTGTGCTGCAAAATGTTTTCAAAATACATTCATGTGAGGGCAAAATGTAACAAAAATCCACAAAATGAACGAACAAAATCTTTCAAATCATATGCTGTTTGGACTTGATATCTAAGGCTTTTAAATATACATTTCTTTAACAAGAATAATTTGTATATAAGTACATCCACACAGTGAATATGCCTGCGGATTACAGAATATACTTTTAATGGAAGCCACGCGATATCATGGTAATCTTGTGTGCAAAGTAATATGTAGACTACCTCCGATACAGGAGATGAACAAAAGGCAAATGCTCAGTGGCATCTTAATAAAAAAACAACAACCTCCTAACACTTTTCCTTGAGTGGCACTAGATTAAGTAGTCAAGGTGCTGCTGATGTCCAGCCATCCTGACAAAACCTTTAACTAGATGGCAGAGGCAGGCCAAGGCAGATCCTAGCTTCCTGGATGTGAGGTAAGGTCCCTTTTGGCAGGGGGCCCAAAGCCCAGCTCATGCAAGGCTAAATGCTAGAAGTCTGAATCAGTGCCAGCAATGCTGATTATTGTTCCTTTTCACATGATTGAGACTACTGCCAGTTGCAGAGCAGATATGTTATGTTAGGAAATGATAATATTTTTGTACTGCCTGACAGCTCTGTTTTGGTCCCATTCTCTCATGGAGCCACAAAGCACAGGTAAGCTGCACAGTCTGGGCCCCTGGCCCAGAAACACGTGAGGCATCTCCAGACCAAACAATGGCTGCCTTTGTTTCTTACATCTGCTTCTCTGAACCGACATTCATTTTTATCCTTTCCTTTCTTTTTATCTGCAACTTTCATTCCTTTGTTTGTAGCTTTCCAGCTCTCATGTTACGTTCATTTAGTTGTCTGACATTCACTGGGGGCAAAGAATTGAGGCATCAAACTTGGTGATGTCTGATATTTTAACCATAAGTGCCTTGGCAAATATTAACTGTTGTGGCTGACTTCATGCCATGTCTCTTCCCTGTTAGCCTCCCTGCTGCTCCAAGGGATCTAGGGATGCAGATGAAGAATCAGTCAGACATACAGTCGGTTTGTTCTTCTCTTTTTCCCTGCAGAAAAAATGTCATAGCTGATTCCAAGCTAAGTTCCAAGAGGGGAAGTGGCAGGCAGAGCCGGCCTTGGTCACTGCTGGAGATGTCTGAAGAAGTTGCCTACTCAGCCAGAGTGTAGGAGCAAGGACAACAACCCCCTTTTCTGAGATTCACGTTTTTATTAGGGTATATGGTGAAGTGGACTCGGACGTAACAAACCACAAGTGGGTAAAATAATGTAATTCAATGCCTGTTATGAAGATATAAAAATCAATCACCTAGCTCTTGGTCTTGAGTTTTTTTTCTGATGTTGTCATGTGTACTGACAGAAGAGCCATTCATATAATTCATATAAAATTGATGGTGTTTCTAAGTTAGTACAACTTTATTCAAGACATAATATTGTCATCTACCACTAACACACCAAGTGTACACTATATAGTCAAAAGTCAGTGGTCACCCCTACTAGTTATTGAGTTCAGGTGTTTCAGCCACCCTGGTTTTCAGGGTTTGGGCTTTGTGCCCCTTAGTTCCAGTGAAGGGTAATCTTAATGCTACAGGATACCAAGACAGTTTAGCCAATTGGGCACTTCCAACTTTGTGGCAACAGTTTGGGGAAGGCCCTTTGCTGTTCCAGCATGACTGTGCCCCTGTGCACAAAGCCAGGTCCATAAAGACATGGTTAGACCAGTTTGGTGTGGAGGAACTCGATTGGCCTGCACAGAGCCCTGATCTCAACCCCATTGAACACCTTTGCGAGCCAGGCCTTCTCGTCCAACATCACTGCCTGACCTCACATATGTGTGTCAATCACATACAATAACTGTATTCTGCCATTGTATACGACATAATGATGGCTATCCATCATTTTACAACCATAAAATATCAGTTTAGAAAGGCTGTCTTCTTGATACCGGTTAATTATATTTGAGGAAAGTAGCTGTTGTACAGTAAAACACTAGAGCCCCTTTTCCAGGACTGAGATCTGTGAGGTTGCAATGATGGATAGGCCTGTATATAGACAGACAATATATTCTACAGCAAGGAACACACTTTTGACTGAGTGATCATTTTCTGCCTGCCTTGACATGCTGCCATTTGGAAAACAAGAGACATTTCCAAGGCAACAGCCAAACAATTGGCTCCACGGCCCCACTGCCAATAAAGAGAGAGAGGCCAGAAAGGACAGGAAAGGACCCGACAACACCTGTTAATGCACACCTTGAGGCTCAGCAAATTCCTCCCAAAGCCCTCACATCACAACGCTACAAATTCTTTTGTTTCTGCACACCTAAAATCCCTTCCCCTTAGATGTATGCAAGAAGCAAAGATCATTTTGAATGTGGGAACCCAATTTTTGATTAGACTGGTTAAATCAGATTTTGTTGAGGTATATCTAAAGCATGCTATTCATGTTATTTCAAAGAGTAACAAATATCATAATACTATTAGGCCATCATCAGATTTAGGCCTAAGCACCTAATGTCATAAATCTGGGAATATACACCTTCCTATGAAAGATCCAATATAGGGTTGAGCCTAATGTTCAAGCTTGTTCTCAAATGGCAAAAAAAGTAGTATTAGTAGGTATTCATTGCAACGGTTAAATAAAGGATAACATTTTACTCGGTGCCAGTAAATAACAACACCTTGTGTTCAGAGCTATCCTAGTCTTTGAGAGAGAACTCATGGAAGAAGAGGCTTTGGAGTCGTTCCAGAGGGTGCCCTCTGCCTGCAACTATCTATCCTTTTTCTCCAACAACCGGGGGAAGAGACACCCATCCATCCTGTCCTTTCATTCCTCCAGTCTAAGCACAATGACAGGCTTTCAACGGGTCTCTTCACCTGCCAGCAGGAGAGGGACTGTGACAGTCATCTCAAAAAATAGAGCCAAGCAGAGAAGGAAAAAGGCACTCGGATGTTCATGAGTTGCCAACCCACCATAGGCAAACCTAGATACATTACGAATCCCACGCAGAGCAGAGAAAACACTTTCTGTGACTCTGCAGTCCCCGCGGCACTAGTCTCTAAGGCTCTGCCAACTATTGTCGCTCTTTCAGACAATTCAAAAAAGTGAAACCAAAAGAGCTGTGGATGATTAACTTTTCATAAAGAAAGCACATAAAGTGATTGGCAATGGACCAAGAACCCTCTCATGAATCGGGACCTTCAATTTAACCCTCTGATGTGTGGCAGGACCTCTGAGGCTGACACAGAAATTCAATCATCTTAAAATAGTGCAGTGATAACAATACAGTTCATCAAAAATTCAATCACTTTCTAAAACATACCAGCAGGCTGACTTGCTTTTCTTGGATTTCACTGTATTCCAATTTTCCAGTTATCAAGTAATGACTGAGGAAATTAAATTAACGATTAAGTTATAATGCTTTCAAGTTCAAATGTAGCCGCAGCATGATGAGTGTAATGTCACACGTTGGACTTATTCAGAGTATGTCCCCCACTCCAGAAGGACACCGGTGGCGGCCTCTCTCTCTCTCTGAGCGTGGACTGAAACCACTCTTACGACTGAGCAAGTGATCTGGATGAATGTGCTAGAATAACAAGATGGCTGGGTGAACTCCCCTCAGGGGGCACTCCTTGGCTTGGTCAATAGCCAAGGAGAACTGTGAGCTAGAGTGGAGGAATCCAACCCCAACACAGGAATTTGCATGACTTTGCAGAGCGATCTGGACCAATCCACACACATAACCCAGGCAGTGGACTGAGGTTCCTCTTTTAGCACCGTTTATCTGCCTAGCAATTATTTACTAGATCACTCGGCTTTCTGCTAGTTTTTGCTACCCACGATGGATGGGAGAGTCATAAAACCTTTATAATGCCCTCTGTATTTCTTCATGATATTCACATTATTTATTGTCAGCTGTGAATTGGTCACTCCTCGTAAATATTATTTGTCCATTTGAAAGTTCCTCATCAAGACGAAGATATACATTAAAAAAAATTCACACTGTCAATAGAAGTTCATGCTGTTCGCAGTAAATTTCCACTGTTTTTTTTTCAGTCCTCTCAGCTATTAAAACATATACAGCGTCTAAGCCACACACCTTAGGCATGAATTGTTTTCTGGAGCCGTTTCCAGTGAGCGAGTACCCCATATGGGGTAGACATGCTACAGTGGGCCAGAGATGTGTAAACCTGGCAGTTCCAAAACACACACCATCCCACTGCCAAGAACTGGATTATCTCTAGCGACTTTCTGCACAAAAACAGCGTTGAATGCTTTCTTGAGCTCTGTAACCTTTCGCTGAGAAAGCATTGGGTTATGACCGATGACAAGAGACAGGTGCAGCCAATTAATACATAGTGACAAAGTGTCCAGGGTATGGCCACTCGGTCAGGATAATTACTGTCTGGTGTCCCACTTAAGTGAGTTGCATTGTCTACAAGGCTGAAAGAATGACTGCTTCATGTGCTATGCAAACTTTTATTGTACTAAAAAGATTTATATAGTAACTTTGCCGAGCTTAAAAGGGAGACAATCATACCATTATGTTCAAGCGTTGATTAATGTAATATTTCAAAGGGCTACAAGCCTGTGACAACAACCAAGGATCCTATTTTGGCAACACTTAATAGAACAGACCTCGGTAATGATGCATCTTGGGTGTTTGTACAGTGTCATAACAAAAAGTACAAAGTAACGAGGGTGCAAGTTTAGAAAGAAGTTCACATTCTGTCCCCATCACAGAGAGAACACCCTTGGTCAGCCTCTTTACTTGGTAAAACCCCATTACTGCATGACATGTAGCTTGTGATGATCAAGGTGCTATCGTTGTACATTTAAGGACTCTATTAAATCAATCCACCAGTGTCCGCTATATACAGTATGCCAGAAAAAAATGGCTGACTGTTAGGTATCAAAAAACGATGTGATAACGAGTGATAAAAATAACAGAACGGACAGCAATTCTGTCATTATCTTGAGCCTGCTGTAACTGAAAGAGATGACCAGACAGAGGAGTGAGCCAGGGCCTGCTGGCAGAAGCAGCTAACGCTATGTCCCACAGCCATATGGAAGCGTTTTGCTTCTCCAGTCATGCCCCGTCGGGTTTAACAAAAGTGGCGACTACCACATACACTGCTTTTGGGACTTCATTCAGTAGTGTCTTTTATAAAGCAACCCCCCTAAAGAGGCCCTGGATTGGCCTACTTCAAACAGAGAAAACCAGACTTGATCAATAGTAATGCAAAAGAAGTGTCCATGTCTCTCTTTGGCTCCCTGCAGTGGCGTTGATATAGCCACCTACAGGTTTTCAAATACAACTATGAGCATAAAAGCTTAGCCAGAGGCACCGGCACCATCAGAAATCTCAATAAGGCAAGAAAAACTTTATGTAAACAGCTGATCTTTAAGTTAAAGATTGCTGGGGCCAGGTACAGAACACCATCATTCAGGAACTTGTGAACAAGTCCAAGAATTGTGCAGTTGTGGAATATTGCAATGGAACTTCATCTGGTTGCCGGGTAACAATGGGAGATAGTTTTGAGCCGATGTAAAAACTATTTTGGTTTTGGAGCGACTCCTAATTTTCAAGGTTGTCTCAGACTTGACTTCAACAGGAAAGATATAGTCACCGTTTTACCTTCCCCCAACTGAAGGGGGGTGGTTACGAAGAGAAGTAAAAAGGGAAGACCAAATAACAAAAGCCCTGCTGAGGTCGGCACCGGTCGAGTCAATCAGACAGATTTAGGAAAAGCGAGTGCTTTTAACATCCTCTCCTCTTTCCCAGGTGACTAGATACCAGGCCATGTTCCTCCTTGCGTACAGAGCAGCTGAAAGGCCTCGCAAAAGCATCGGTGGGAGAGGGGAGCTCACCCTCCAACAATGCCCCCTTTGTCCCAGACCAACACTGTACCTACCAGCCTGCTCTTTGATTCCCTGCCAAGACAAACCACTGTGTTGGGTTACAGTTCTTGTAGCAAAACAATCTGCGCTTGTGTTTAATATACTACAGTCTGGCTGCATTGGGCTGGCTGTCAGTCAGAGCACACAGCTGACTGGGGGCCCACTCCTTATCCCATTAGCGCTAATGAGAGAAGGGTATGTTGATTATGTGTGTTGATGGGTACCTGTTAAGAGGATACAGACTGGAGATAACTGAACTGTAAGCATCAAAGAGAGATGAAAGATAAATCACTCTAAGGCACCGCCACCTCTTTTCTCCTCTCCATTCTCCCCTGGTCTTTTTCACAATAACTTTGTCTCATACGCTATTGCCTCCCACCCTCATCTTCATTTCACTGACACTGTTGGCTCAGACAGAGGTACTGTTTGCTTCTACTACAGCAGAGTAAGTAATTTGGTTTGAGTGCCAACATTCCTGTTTCACATAGCAGGCCTTGGCGGCTATGGCCAGGTCCATTGATGTTGGTCCAGTGAGCTAGAACTAAGATGTGTGTGTGAGTGTGTGTCTATGTGTGTGTTAGGCACGGTGCTGGAGGATGCTTTGCTGACAACGGCAATGGGATTCAGACAGGAATCAGGTAAATCATAAAATTCGGATTTTTTCAATCCAATATTTCTAGGCCATTAACACTACAACGTCATTATTTGGTTTTCAATATGAAAGCATACATCTTCTCATACAATTTTTCACTAAATGTGTGCACCGATGCTCATTCTTGCGGACCAAGTTCAAGTATGAGGATTTAGTGTGGACTCTTTTTGTCTACCTGACTTAATTCAATTTTTAAAAGTGCAGGAAATATCATGAACATGTAAGATGGAAACACATCTACCTGTCTGCTCAAGAGCGGAAACTCAGTGTCTTTTCTCCTAGCCTGCTGTGGTGTGTCTTCCTATCTAGCCTACCAACCAGGAAGATGTTTGAATTTGACCACACAGTAAAGGTGGATAAAAATACATTTGGATCACACTAATCTATTCGGGATCAGTTTTTATCATCTTAAAACATATAAATTAACTATTATTATCAGCAAGCCTGGTTCAAATCCAAAGTGCTCTCTCTCTCTCTCTGTCTCCCGATCCAAAGGCTCACTTGCAGCAGTGGAGTATTTGAGTGTGTGTGTGTGTGTGTGTGTTTCAGTGTGTCGCTAATGGGTGCAATGAATGTTGCTGCTTATCACAATACCGAGACAACGGTAGCCTATTCTTCTCATCTGATTGTACAAATAAATTGCAGAGGGCTGCTCACAGCTTTTGAATAGTGCTTGATCATATTTTCTTGTACTATGTAGTTCAACAGCCCCCCCATCAGGTTGCTCCACCACATTACATGTGGAACAACACTATGACATGACACTGCCCAAGCCTATTAGTGACCAAAGCATTAGCCAAGTATTTGTTAAACACACCTGACACCTGTTGGCTATAGGTTAGAAACAGCAGGGTTTACACTAGTGATGGCCGATTCGCAAACGAATCGTTCAAAAGAACCGAATCAGTTAAGTGAGTGAGTAAGGATCAAGGACCCATATTGGATCGTGAAAAAGGCCAATGTAATAATGTAGCGATCTATTCTGCACACATTGACAACTTTGTTGTTTAAGATGTTGTTTAATAAATTAACTGGTAATTGGGTAAACAATAAGCCATTTAACATTGGTCAACAAAACTATCTCTATTAGAAAAAGAAAGTCAAAAGCACACTAAATAAAATGAAATTAATAGCAATACTCTGTGTAAATACTATAAATATTATTGTCATTAACCTGTGTTTTGCAGGTAAATGTGGTTATATGCACGTCTAGTTTGACAGGGGTGGCGCTCATGTGATTCCGTTACCAGTTTAGCTCAGTTAGTAGAGCATCAGCCGCTCATGCTGAGGATAGTAGGTTCAAACCTCACATGGTGTGGTGTTTTTTTGTTGGTGAATCATGATGAATCGATTCAGAATTGATTCACTTCTATCGGACGGCTCGAAAGAATCGAGTTAGTTAAAAGAGTCGGTCTTCCCATCACTAGTTTACACTTCTACTCCGACCAAAAACTCACTGCAGAGACTCAGGTTTGAAAGGTCATGACCTAAGAGGCCTACCTGCGACTGCTCTTCTTCCCATGCTCATCCTCACTGGGCTCAGTCTTTTTATCTTGCTCTTTGTCTTTCTTTAGCTTTTTAGAGATGAGTTCTCTCATCTTCTCTTTCTTGTCAGAGTCATACTCTTCATCCGTGTCCACGTCCTCGCAATCGTCTGTCTGACGGAACACATGGAAAAAGAGATAAGCAACGATCTAAATCTTCTGGGGGGAAATGATACAGAACTTATATAGGATCTTTTTTTATTCTCACATTATGTTCAACCTACCTCTGCAGTATCTCCAGCTGTCCTTTTCTTGTTTTTCCTTTCAGGGTAAAAAGGAATATAGGTAAATTCAATGTGGATATATGATGCACATCATCAATGTGAGAAACGGTTTCTATTATTGTACATACTTATCAACCGCTGGAACAGAGCTCAGTCTGGGATCATCTTTCAGGAGGTCGTGGCTGCTTTTGCTTTTGCCCTTTAATGTCTGAAGAAACAAAAACAATGTGTGAGCATATTAAATGAATGTGTTTTAATCTAACTTTCCTTTTCATTTAGGTAGGATAGCAACTTTGCATAGATCTCTTATGAAAAAATAAATACTTTTTTGTTTTTGTGCCTTGAAGTTTATGAAGACGATTTTACCTAATATAATTTGTAGCTAGAATTACTAACTTGTATGTAGACAAATGTATTATTACAAGTTACTTAGCAAAACCAATTTGTCAGTATTTGGATGCAAATGCATGGACTAAATTGTAGGAAATCTTCATCACAATTTTGAGAGATTATAGATATTGATATATGAACATTGATATTTGCACATTTTTGTGTTAAAAACATTATGCTAGCTAGTTAAGACAGAGACAGAGGATTGAATCTAGCATCTAAGCTAGCTAGTAAGCAGATGTAAGTGACCATAGGTTGTCATTTTCTCCAACGTTTTGCTGAAAGAAATAATAAAAGCTTGTGAGGTGAGGTTTGTGGCTTAACAATGCCATCATCATGTTGTAAAGACTAAAGGAAATGTACAGCCACTGTGGGGTTTAGAGGGCAGATAAAGGAAAGACTGCTAATATCAAACCTGTATGTTTTATTGTCATTTATCGTAGCTTGTGATGCGTGACGGGCACTGAACGTCACTGGGAGCCAATTATAACAATCCAGCAGTGAATTCATACTCAAGTCTTAAAGTAAATCCTGAAGAACTACAGGGGAAATTCAATACCTGGCTGACTTGATTCACCATCTCCTCTTCTTCTTCAGCTTCCTCCCCAAATGATAACAGACTGAAGTTCCTATAAATGTCAACAAGTAAAAATAACATTAACAATAATAAAAGTGAAAAATTGGAAGTCTGTCTGACATCAGAAAGCCAGAGAACTCACTTAGTGGCTTTTGACTGCGATTTCTTTCCCTCCTCTTTATCTTTGTCCTTTTTGGATTTCTTAATTTCACGAGGAATGATGTCATCAAACGGAGAATGTAACACCTTGAAGGGACAATAGATGTTGACATCAGTAAATCGGATTGTAGAGAGTAAAAAGAAGTCAAGCAGGTGGATGATTCTATGGTGTAAAAAAAATAAATAACAGCAGGACATACCTCAGAAGTTCGTATCTTGTGGGGATTCAAAGGTCTTTCCTCGTTGTCACATTCAACTTCTGCTAATCGGAGTATGTTATAAATTGTGTCTCCTGTGACCTGCGTTAGAGATTGTTGGGAAAAAAGCACTGAGGGTAAGTTGACAAAGTGGTCAAAAGATGTTGCAGTACCCCTTTCACACAGACGAGTCAGGAAAATGATGGTATGCTGATCCGGGTCCATCCACGTAGGAGGCAATTCACACGGTTAGTAGTGACCTTTCAAACTAAGTGGAGTACAGTTTGACCCAGGTCTCAACCCTGGTCGTGACTAGAGCTGTTTTGCAGGGTGAACTTACCCAGGTCAACCCTTTCACACTAACAGTTGACCAGTATATTTCCTGTGTCACTAAACTGGTCTGAGAGGGGTACTATAGTAACTTGCAGTTTGTTTGCTCTCAGTGCAAATTATACACAAGCAAACTAGCAAAATGTTATTCTCCCAATGTCTATTCACCTTGCCAAATATGGTGTGTTTGTTGTTGAGCTCATCTGCACGTCCCAAGGTGAAGAAAAACTGACTTCCATTATCATGTGGCCCAGAATTTGCCATGGCAACCAAACCTCTCCGATTGAATCGCAATCTTGAGTGAAATTCATCCTAAAAGAAGGAGCAAAGGAAGACAGTTGAGAGGCATTCCACCATAAACCAAGAAAAGTGGATTTCATAAATAGTCTAAAGCTAAGTAGATTTCAAAGAAACCAAACAATAATTCTACAAAATACATTCATAATATGGAGCTTCTAATTATTATTATAGACTAGTCCAATGATTGCTGATTAATTAATTGATACATTAAAAAACAATTCAGTGATTAATTCAATTCACATTTAAATGACACAATAAATGAAACAATTCATAAAATGTTAATCCAATGTGTCCATTAATCATTTAAGTCTGTCTTTAAGCAATGGATAAAGTAATGAATTTAGAAATTAATTTGTAAAACGATTTATAAAAGAGGCACCTCATTTCCATTTACTAATGTGTTTCCTATGTGTTTCCTTCCTAATTTTCCATTTCACAATTAATTTGTCTCCTGCTTTATTATTTACACTTTCTTAATTATTAACCAACCAGCCAGTGTAATAACAGGAAATAACAGGAGCTTTCATTGGCCAGCTGTTGGCCTGTGGATTCTCCAGTAGGCTGTAGCATGTTGCCAACACTATTTCTTTAGGTCATAGATTTGTTACACAGAACAGTGACAAATAAGAAGCAGAGACAGGAGCCTGACCTTGAATGGGCGGCCATAGATGGACTCTCCACCTGTCCCAGATCCAGTGGGATCTCCTCCCTGAACAATGAATTCTGGCACCACACGGTGGAATAATGTGCCATCATAGTAACCTAGAGGAAAGATTAATGCCATAGTAAAGAAACATATGTCTAGTGTTTCCCATGAAAAGTTAGTATTTGTGTGGCCCACCCAGGTAAATGACCAGCCTGCCAATTTTTTGGTTCTTTTGAAAACCATTCTTCATATCAAGACAAGCAACTGAATGACTAGATTTTCGCTGCCCGGGTTTCATTTACTTTTGTTGTGAACGTCAACTCTGCTGAAGCTGAAAAAACAAAATGTTTTCGCTCATTTAAAAACATATCAAAAATTGTCTCCTGTGAAAGAGGCGTTACACTGCAACCGCGATGGGATAACGAGTACATGGTAAATACATATTTGGATATAATAAATAGATGTTCCAGGGGCCGTTGCCGATATTGTTTGGGACTCCTGTCTGATTCACATCTTTCTATAGATATACTTCCACCTTAAATCTGACCATGTGAACAGCTTGTTTGCACATCTGGATACATTTCTGTACATATGTTCACCCATTTGCACTCACTGAAATGTGACTACCTAGAAATGCACTTTAAATCCAATGCTGTAAATCCATCATCCATCATGTTTGTTGTGTAATTACTGTTACACATACTTATTATTATACATTTTGTCACTGCATGTCCTACAGTTTTTACGCTAAATAGACAGACACATTAAAACCTTCAGCTTATTGTGAAGCAGGTTGCCATTACTTCCCTAAGCGATCCATCGTACAGTTTGAGATATTTTTACTTTGCTTTCCCAATATACACTAATGAAGTAATATTTATGGTGGTGGTGTCATTTCTCACACATGCAGCTTTGTCCCTTGTAGTGCCTTCTCTGATGCCTTCCTCCTCTGCTTTTCGGGCTGCTGCCTCTCCTGCACTAGTCATTACATATCTTGCAGCCACCTAGATATCTTTAGTTGGAATACCTGTTTTTTGTAAACTCCTACTACAATCCTGCATTTTATATAGTATATTATATTTTTTTCTTTTAGCCCATCTAGTTGCATTCTCAGATCAGGGTTAACACATGCCCATTCCCTGTTTTCAATAGCCTTGACTCCACTCAACTGACTTCAAACTGTGCCTATCCTTGCTGGGTTAGTTCTATAAATCTCAACTTGTGTGCACTGAGGAAGACTAGGTCAGCGTGACTGATTTTGACATTATGAGCAATCTTGAGCAGATCGGTAGGGGTGTATTTCGTTTTACGGACCATCTCCAGCATGTTAAGAAACACAGTAGGTCTGTCAATTGCCAGTAGGTTATTACCTTCCATACACAGCTGCACAAAGTTCCTACATGCTTTAGGAGCTTCTTTGGACCACAACTCAATGTCAATGTCACCTGCTGAGGTCTTCAGCAGGACCTAAGAAAAGATCACAAACAATGTATGTTATTTAAAGATTTCAGACCATGTTTTCCCCAGATAATCTAGCCAACAAATAAAGAAATGTAAAGAGATGCTATGATAGCTTGAGTGACACTGTAGTTCTGGAATAATGGATCACCCTATTGGGCGTACTATTGAGGACTGTTCAGCCCCTCTTGGGTGCATAAAATGGCACTCAGACGCCCTTCAAGAAAGCTGTTAGTTTAATGTTGCCTTGCTTATTGACAAAGCTTCAAACATGTTAGGACATGACTTAAGATCCTTTACAAGTCGCCAAGAGCCACTCATCAATTCGGCGTATAACCAATACACCAATCAGTACAAATTTCAATAAAAATGTCTACTTTCATAATTGGTTCGTAAGTTACTTCCACAATCTTCTTCCATCAAAATACACCATGGTTGACGGCAGCGAGCGAAGCCAACCAATACTAAACATTTTGATTTTAGTGGAATAATAATAACTGGTGGTGTATGTAAATGCCGCATTGACCAGAATATACTAAAAGGTCTAAAAATAAGCTAAAGCATGGTCGCAATAAATTGTCACATTTCCGAACGGAGTCTGGCGTGACGTACTTTCCACACAAGACAGTACGGAGCGTGCCGTTCTCCTTCTCGCGGGGCTAACGTTATGTGAACATGTGTCTAAACAATAAAATATGTGTTAAAGCTTCTTGGTGGAAAACACTGTCGGGCCTGAGTACGATGTTGTGCTAACAGTTGAAATTGCAAAGATTCGCGCTCACCTTTCCATTTGTTGGTGGCTCTTGAATGTAAATATTGCTCATTCCGCCGTTGGGGTTGTTTTTGATAGCGTAAGAAAAGTAGGTCTCATACAATGACTGAAACGTATAGCGCGAGGAGTGAAAAAATGTCAGTAATGTTTGTTACGTTAGCTTGCTTTACAAGTATCAAACATCATACTTTGGTGTCTACAGCCATATTGGCAACACACGTGATCGTATTGTTTACTTCTAGCATATGGGGATAGTAATTAGGATTTTTTTTTAATGTTCATGGTTTATTTCGATAACGTTGGTTAAATGTGTTCTGGGGTTTTTGAAAATAGGTAACAAATCAGTTATTTTCACAGCTGTTGGTGTAATAAGTGTTTTGGTGACAGATAAATACATCGCTATAATTTGAACACCCCTAAAATTGTCTGTTGGTTTGATCCGAGTGTTTCATTATAATCAACCCTTAGAAACAACAAACCACCACATTTCCACTACAGCTAACTCGTGTAAATTAGATATAATCCTAAAAACAAAGATATTTCTGAGCTAAAGAATAAGAATTGTTACAGGATTGACAAGTATATGTTTTTGCCAGCGATTTATTTTTCACTATACCAGCCAACGTTATATTTTACAAGACTTAAAAAAATCAAATCAAAGTTTTGTGGGACACGCTAAATAGCTGTCCACTACTTTATTATTATTGTTTTAAAAGGCAAGATAGTGTACTTCAGCTTGACAACTCCTTTACTTACAGATTTCACACAGGATCGACCCTAAATTCTGTGTAGCATGGGCTCGTATGGGTAAACATACTCGGGATAAAGCAAATAAATAGGTTCAACAATTGAGGACAAGATAGTATTCCAGTTCAAAATAAATTTCATTCATAGTAAATTTATGCTATAAGGATGAAAAGCAATAGATTAAGCTGAAACAAGAGAGATTAACATTAGAGATAAAACGTAATGTATAAATAAAACTACATCTCTTAAAAGGAAAATGACAACAAGGGAACAGGGTAACTTACTTGCCCTAAGCATTAGCATTATGTTCAGTTATTGCTCACAAATAAAAATATAGTTGTGGGATAAGAAAATTATAACCAATTTTGCAAATCTAGAAAGGAGGTCTGAGTTCAAACAACACTTTCACAAGGGACTTATTACCATCTTATTATTACCAGGGCCAGTATTAACATCCTCAAAGCTCTCTGAGTATTTTAATAGTAAATGAAGCATATTGGCCAAACATTAGTGTTTCTAAGTATCAGCCCCAAAACCCCAAAATGCAGACATATGTTCTGAAGGCATAGTGTTCCAAATCCCAGAGGCACAGAGGTCATACTATCAGTAGGTAATTACATGGATGCTTTGGGGATTCAGGGTATTTCATGATATGTGTGTATAGAGGTGGACAAACATGTAGGTCTATTTAGGCATTTTGGCCCTCTTTGTCAATCTGCCTGGCTGGTCTGAGGAATGAAACTCCCAGGCTGAAAATGAGTCCCACTGCAGCCCTGGCTACATCAGTTATGATAGGGCCACAAATAAACTGTCCCAAATAGCTTCCACTTTCCCTTGCTCCATCCTCTCCTCCATGTGTCTCCTCTAAGTTACTTACTGGCAGGAGAGGAGTGTAGTAGAAGCAGCACAGGCTAGCAATGGTGAGAGCTCTGATCCTATCAACCTCAGGATGACAGCAATGCGCAACTGCAGTGTCTAGTCTACTGAAAATTCACAGTCAGAAGAAGAAGAGAGAGCTGCAGCGCGCCAACGGAAGTACGGTAGCCGAGAAAGAAACAGGAACAGCGGCAACAATGGCGGCGGCTGAAAACGATGTGGATTTAAAACGGAAAATAGATGATAGTGAAGGGAGAGAAGATGCTGGAGAAGACGAAGAATGGGTCGGGCCCATGCCGAGCGAAGCTACACAGACCAAGAAAAGGAAAGGTTAGTTTTAGAGTCTAGTTATCAACTAAATCAAACTATTCCCCGCCTACGACGCCTCCTGAGACCAGAGCAAAACGTGCTAACGTAACATTATTGTTTATTTTCTCAGTGTTGGAGTTTGAGCGTGTCTATCTGGACAACCTCCCATCAGCTGCCATGTATGAACGAAGCTACATGCACAGAGACGTTATCACATATATTGTGTGTTCCAAGTAAGTGCTTATTCAAGTATGTTAGCATTAGCGTTGCCTCACCAGGAGGCTACGCAGTGTCTTCAGCGACTTTCAGACAGCCCAACACCGTGGTATTGGGTACTTCACTTTATTTATAGGTCAATAAAACATGTTGAATTGACACAAGATTTAATTTTACTAACAATTATCCAAACATTATATATTCAAACGAATCTTTCCCCTTTCAGGACAGACTTCATTATAACAGCCAGCCAGGATGGGCACGTCAAGTTTTGGAAGAAGAAGGAGGAGGAGGGAATAGAGTTTGTTAAACACTTCCGCAGTCATCTTGGTATGAATTAAGTTCATCACATGGGCAGATATTATCTCACAATGTTCTGTATCAAAATGTTGTGAGCAGGAGGAAAAAGATGGTGGCCTCCTTTTGCTTATAGTGATTTCGGTGTTTGTGCAAACCAGTGTACACCCAGATATAACATGCATGGTATTGAAGCTGTTGTATCTTGGATTTTCTGCAGGTGTGATAGAATGCATTGCTGTCAGTGCTGAAGGTGCCCTTTGCTGTTCTGTTGGTGATGATCAGGCCATGAAAGTGTTTGATGTTGTCAACTTTGACATGATCAATATGCTAAAGTTGGGGTAAGTTTAAATCCTCCAGACAGAAATGTGATAGCTCTCTACCAGTGTGATCTAACCTCATTTTGATATGGCCTCTCTCTGTGCAGCTTTCACCCGGGCCAGTGTGAATGGATATACAACCCTGGGGATGCTATCTCCACCGTGGCCTGCTCAGAAAAATCCACTGGGAAGATCTTTGTCTACGATGGACGGGGAAGCAATGAGCCCTTCCACATCTTTGACAAGATGCACTCCTCGCCGCTGTCTCAAATCCGCCTAAATCCCAGATTTAGGGTCATCGTCTCCGCCGATAAAGCCGGAATGGTGGAATACTGGACTGGCCTCCCGAATGAATTCAAGTTCCCCAAACACGTGGGCTGGGAATACAAAACAGACACAGACTTGTATGAATTTGCAAAAACAAAAACCTATCCCACCAGCCTTGCATTTTCTACCGATGGCAAGAAAATGGCCACCATTGCCTCTGATCGGAAAGTGAGGATCTTCCGCTTCCTGACAGGGAAACTGATGAGGGTGTTTGACGAATCCTTAACAGTAAGTTCCAACAACTCTTTCATCCTGGATCACTGCTGATGTGGCTTATTTACAAGACTTATGCTTATCACACCTTTATTATACATCAGATGTTCACAGAGCTGCAGCAGATGAGGCAGCAGCTGCCTGACATGGAGTTTGGGAGGCGAATGGCCGTGGAAAGGGAACTGGAGAAGGTGGACGGTATCCGTTTGACCAACATCATCTTCGATGAGACGGGTCACTTTGTCCTCTACGGCACAATGCTGGGCATCAAGGTCATCAATGTGGAAACCAACAGGTACATTATAAATGGTGTTGCTCACATGAAGGTTATTAGGCTTGTCATAAATTGAGAATTATTTAAAATCCCCCAGTAGAATAGAACTTAATTTATATGAGTCTGAATTGACATTAACCACCTCGCTGAGTTCAAATATCAAAACCCTTTTTTCCTGAACTGCCTTCCCAGATGCGTGCGGATCCTGGGGAAACTGGAGAACATCCGTGTGGTGCAGCTGAGCCTATTCCAGGGGGTCGCAAAGGCCTCACAGGTGGCTCCCACTGTTGAGATGAAGGCATCTGACAACCCTGCTTTACAGAACAAGGAGCCGGATCCCACCATCTTTTGTACGGCATTTAAGAAGAACCGGTTCTACCTGGTGAGACACCTTGACACTCACTCCAAGATGAAACGGCCACATTTATTTATATGCTATATATTTAGACATTATTTCCTCTCAGTTTTCGAAGAGGGAACCGGAGGATACCAAGAGCGCAGACTCAGACAGAGACATCTTTAATGAGAAGCCCTCAAAGGAAGAGGTGATGGCCGCCACGCAGGCCGAGGGCCCCAAGAGAGTGTCCGACAGTGCCATCATCCACACCACCATGGGAGACATCCACATCAAGCTCTTTCCTGTCGAGTAGGTTCCCAGCATCATGGCATTCAAGTTCAATTCCCATTGCAGTTATTAATTTCCATCCACTTGTTTCTCAGATAATGACTTTTTTTTTAAACATTTTTGATTGTTGTTCTTTTTTCTTAGATGTCCCAAAACTGTGGAGAACTTCTGTGTTCACAGCAGGAATGGTTACTTCAACGGCCACATATTCCACAGAGTTATTAAGGTACATTTTACTCATCCGATTTGTGTGACATTCCACAACACCTTACACTTTTATAAGGCCTTGCTCATCATCTTTCTCTCATCCCGCTTGTGTACAGGGCTTCATGATTCAGACAGGAGACCCCACAGGTACGGGCATGGGCGGAGAGAGCATCTGGGGGGGAGAGTTTGAGGACGAGTTCCACGCCACGCTGAGACATGACCGCCCGTACACGCTCAGCATGGCCAACGGAGGCCCCGGCACCAACGGGTCACAGTTTTTCGTCACTGTTGTACCCACTGTAAGTTTCCTCATTAGGTGTTGCGTGATGGCAAACTTACTTGTATGTGTGTATTCTACTTTTAATTCTGCGTGTCAACACGTGCTCTTTTATTTTTCAGCCTTGGCTGGACAACAAGCACACAGTATTTGGAAGGAGTGCAAAAGGCATGGAGGTGGTCCAGAGGATCTCCAATGTCAAAGTCAACCCCAAGACCGACAAACCGTACGAGGACATCAGTATCATCAACATCACCATAAAATGACGTGCTTCTTTGTCGTGTCCTGTGCAAAAACCTTTTTTACTGAATGAAGTCGTGAGTTATTCAACAACGCATTCACGAGTCTGTTTTGTAATATCAGTAACTGCCCACACCTCCGAGTAAGCCTGTTCAAAATGTGAGTTGTTAGTTGCACCAAGACCGGAACAAGCTATCTCCACACTTGAGACCCACTGTAGATTGTCAAGCAACAGAATCCACTAGGCGTGTGCCCCCTAAAGAAATGGCCACTAACCAGTCACGTAAGGTCAATTTTTATTTCACAGCATCACATTAATTATGAATAATTTACAAAAGCCATTATCAAGTCCACTGGTAACAAAGGTGTTGATGTGCACTGTGCTTCTACAGGTTTCAAAAACAAATGGACGACTTTCACAAATTGAGAAATCCTCTAGAGTAGGGAAAGGCTTTTCACGCATGCACTTTTTTTTTTAAAACAGATACAAGTAGTAAACATTACATAGCAATGAGAAAAATTAATCCAAAACCAAGTGATGGCTCTTCCATAACTAACAGGTGTCAGTGTTCGGTTAATGCTTGACTAAATTTCACATGTACATTGATACTGAAGTCTTAAAGGTGTTGTAACATGTCATAACCACTCCAGACAGCTAAAACAGGACTCATGAGATTGTTTTTTTACAAGACTTTTTTTTTTTGTTGCCATGACTTTAATACTTCTAATAAACAGCAGATAGTTCATTTGCTTCCAAATGAAATAGAGGCAGCAGATAAGTGCATTCAACGCATTCTGCGTGCAAGACACTCCACAAAACGGAGGCAAAAATTGGCGCGTATAAACTTCATTTCTCACAACAGCCTCATTTCAAAGTAACGTCCCCCAACCCCGCTCATAAATAAGTTCAGTAAACTGTTTGTTCTGCAACAGAAACACTACATTCAAACCAAAACTGTGTACATATATCCACCCAAAAAAAAAATCAACTGGTGTGCCATGTCAAGACCAGCTGTGGCATTAAATAGGCTCATGTACTCAAAAGACCTGTACACAAAACTGAAAGATGCTCAGTTTTCTCCATAAAACATCGATTCCTATTGCTTACATAAGACGTCAAGGCAGAGTGAGAACAAATCAGGATATTTGACCTTCAGTATAAAACCACAGGGCAGGCATTGATCTGGCCAACTGGTTCAATTTACCACCTAAAATAGACACTGATCTGGGCAGCTGTGTCCATCTCATTTACCTCCAAATAAATTGGATTTCATTGGAGGTTTTCTGATCAGTTGTTTTGTAACTATAACTTAGTTATAATTTGGAAATATTGATGTGCTGTCCAAGTCTACCGAAGAACAGAAAAGGTACATAAACGCTGTAAAATACAAACTAGTCTGGATTTATGAACCATATGCGGTTAAAGCTTATTGTCACATATGGTGGTTATGATGAGTAACATATGGGGTACAAAATACAGATACAATTTACTTAGTAAGGGCACAAGGAGCTTCTCTAACATTTTACTGGACTTAAGCCAACTAGCTATAGATGCCAGATGCACAACTCGTCTCCTAAAAGGGTTAGAGCAACGGAAAAGTATGCAACGTGTTAGACCATGGAGTAAGCTGCCTTGCACACTTAGCATCGTGGGTGGGAGTATGTAGTCTTACCATGGTTAATACGTTTCCAAGAATCCTCAATGTATTAGGGTTAGTGAGTCAATGTGATGCTGGATGGTGATGGAGTGGGTGTGAGTGAGTGTGGTAGGACAGACTTTGCTCAGACAGCCTCTCAGTTGGGTTTAGTTTCATCCCTCTGCTCTCGTTTCTCCCATCCGATGCAGCCGGATAAAGAACGGTACCCACCAAGTTCATCACAATGGTGCGGGAACAAGGAGGGGATGAGGAGAGAGGGCTACTGTGGACAACTGAGAAGTTCTGGTTGATGAAAAATAAACGACGGCAGGTTTAAAGCCGCGGTCTAGATTGCCTGCTCATCTCAAAGTTAAGGGTTGGTCGTGGTCGGAGAACGGTTAGGGAAAGGGATCT
This sequence comes from Hoplostethus mediterraneus, assembly GCA_034670385.1. Taxonomy (NCBI): domain Eukaryota; kingdom Metazoa; phylum Chordata; class Actinopteri; order Trachichthyiformes; family Trachichthyidae; genus Hoplostethus; species Hoplostethus mediterraneus. The sequence goes on along the minus strand of JAXDDW010000068.1, from coordinate 1,043,197 downwards.
CGGGTAGCGGGCTTGGTAACATAAGTCATCGGGGAATAGTGAAGACCAAAAAGGAGTGATGTGGAGGGGGGGTGACGTTTTAGGCTACGTCGAGGACGCCGGCCGCCACCAGCTGTCTGGAGAGCCAATCCAGTCCCTCGTGGAGGCCCATCCCACTGCGGGCGTCGCAGCCCTGGATGTGCCAGCTCCTCCCACAGCACAGCTTGTGTAGGCTCAGCAGCTCCGTCATCTCTTCCACGGACACAACCCCGGGAACATCCTGCCGAGGGAATAACATACGAGCTCTTTACTGACACCCAGTTCTGTCACTCAACTCAATTTCAGTATTTGCCTGGGAAATTTTGCAGCAGTAGAGGAGACTGCAAATTTCAGCAAATTGTGAAATCCCACAGGAGTGAACATTTTTGCAGTGGCACACCATTGCCAGAGTATAACTAGCGGAAACACAAAGTCATCTTGAAAATCATCCTCTATCCTATGATAGCTCAGTGGTATTGTATGGCGTTGGATACGTGCGCAGTACCTGCTTGTTTGCAAAGATGAGCAATAAGGCGTCTCTCAGCTCCTTCTCTGTCAGCAGCTTGGCCAGCTCACTGTGGGCCTCCATCAGCCTGTCCCTGTGACAGCTGTCAATCACAAACACCACCGCTGCACAAAGACAAGAGGTTCAACTTCAACCTATAACCAATTTTTCAGACAGATAAAGCTAGCCACATGATTAAATGCCACGCTGCAAATTCTTAAAAGGAAGTCTTCAAAAGCCGCCCCATGCAGGACATGTTGTTTGGACTTAATCTTTGGGTTTTTACTAAAAGTTCAGTTTTTCTTGATACATTTGTTATTTTATTTTGGTAATGTTCCTAGCAAAACTGTCACTCGGTCACTTCAATGGATCTCAGTAGGATTGGACTCACAGTATAGTACAGTGAGATATATACTTTCAGTGACCTTGAAGTAAATCATCTTCCACAATAGAAGCCTGAGCAGGACACGGTTTTTCAATCTGTGCGACAGAGTTCTCTGCTTGCTCTATTAGAAAGTGGTGGACAAGGAAGGAGGACAACATCGATTGAGGGAACACAAAGGATGAACATGTTGGAGGGAAAGGCTACTTCTGTCACAGGGCTGGACCTGAACGATGAACCAAAACTATTTCCAGGCGCGCATTCTCCTGAGATTTTCCAAGGCTTTGTGCTTTAAGGGTTCATTTGTGCCGAGTGTCCAGCTGCACAACGCTTTGACTACTTGGACCAAGTTTTAAACATCTTTTATTACACCATTATATTTTTTGTATCTTTACTATGTTGTATCACATCACACTGCTGACCACACACCCATTTCCCTGCAATGATTAATAGAGCTTCCATCTTTCTGCGACTACAGTTGTTGCTCGATCTCTCTGCTGTGTAAGTGAAGTCGAGGCATACTCTGCAATTCTTTCTCATAGCAATGAGCCCAAACAGATCAGACCAGACATGACAATTGATAGTTTTGCATGCTCTGTGGTGATCTCATTGTAATGATTCATTGATGATTCAAAAAACGATGCAGTTTATTTAATGTACAAATTTTGACCATGTAATAAGATGGTGGTTTAAGTGGTTTGAGCTCACAAAACTTCCAAATAACTGGATTTTGAAAATGTTTTGTCGCCCACCAAATATTTGTTCCATACTACAAATGCTGCACTAGTTTGTTGTTTGATTCAAATTTGTTGTGGATTGTTATCTTGAGTTGTTTTGTTTGTGAGATGGCTTTTTGTATCACCTGCACAAATCAGTTCCCTCCCCCGCCCCCCAAGCGTTAAGTAAAGCACAGCAGATACCTTGTGTGTTCAGGTAGTAGTGTTTCCAGAGAGGTCTGAGCTTATGCTTTCCACCCACATCCCAGATGGTGAATTTCAAGTTCTTGTATTCAACCGTCTCCACGTTGAAACCTTGAAGAAAGAACATTGTATTCAAGGAAAACCAAAGTAAAGAACGAGGCTGAACGTATTTGTACTCTCGTGACTGAATGGATCGATCAACCGATGGTTGTTGTGAATGCCTTTACCGATGGTCGGGATGGGCTGCATGAACTCGTCTTGTTTCAGCTTGAAGAGAATGGTGGTTTTCCCAGCTCCGTCCAGTCCTAGAGTGACTACGCGGATCTCCATCTTCGGACCGATGTGGACCCGGTTGTCCTGCAAAACACAGCCCAGTCTGTTATGCGCTAAATACTGGAATAAACTGCAGCCCTTAACATTTGAGTGAGTCTGTGTGTCTGATCACAAGGCTCCTCTCCTCACTCCTAAACCTAATGCACCTCTTTGCTCCTGCATCCTTGACCCCTCGTCGGCCACTAAGTTCTGACTATTTCAGCTCAGCGCCCGTCACCGATTTTATTAATGGCTCTATATCTCATTCAAGAGCGAATCTCTCTTTTTACTCGTTTAACCATTTTAAACTCCATTGCTCCTTTTAAAAGATAAAACATTTAAAATCCCACTCTCTCCCTGGCTAAATGATCGTACTAGAGCCATAAGGAGAGAGAGTGCAGAAACACTGCGAGAAAATGGAACAACGACAGACTCCGAGCACACTGGGAAATTTTAATCAAATACCAGCAGGCAGTTAAGGATGCAAAAGACATCTCTGATATCTTTGCCAAAGCCAGACAAAACTCCCGAGTCGACTTCTATACTATAAATTCAGCCATCAACTGACCCCATAGCTCCAACCATGAGTCCTCCCAAGTTTGAAAAAGGTCAATAATAATATCAGGTCAAACATTTGACCTATTTCTGCAAAGCCAAGCACAACTACGGAAACTGCTGTGCTGAACTGCTTTAACCCCATTAGCCTGTCTGTCCTTGAGAAAACAATCTCTGCCTAAAGCCTTCCAACTGTCCCCTTGACATTATCCTATTAAACTACTCCGAGAGGTTTTTAGTACAGTAAGTATTGCATCCATCATGAGTAACTCCTTGACCACTGGCTCTGTTCCACCCCGTCTGAAACATGCAGTAGTCCAGACCCTCTTAATACAATCCAATTTAATCCCAAACAATTTCAGACCCATGTCAAAGCCTCCTTTTTACTTCAAGCATGATTGTTTTTTTTTGTTTTTTTTAAACCAAAACAACATTCTGGAAATATTTCAATCTGGTTTTAAAGCTCCCAGACTGTGGAGCAGCCTTCCACCATGCATGAGACCAGCTGAATCTACTGAAGCTTTAAAACAAAAAAAAGACTGAAAACTTATTTTTACTCCCTGGCCTTTAAATGTGTCTGTCTCTTTTAAATACAGTATTTGCTCTAATTCTTGATTTGATTTGCTATTATTAATATTTTAAGGTATTTTATTGTGTGTTTTCCAAAGCTGTGGACCTTGTGAAGCTCTTTGGTGCAAACTTGTTTTGTGTAAAGCGCTTTATAAACAAAGTTGCAGTTGAACGCGAGCAAGGACAAGTGCGTACCTTAGTGAAGGTGACGGGGATGCCGGCATCCAGCTGAATGTGATCCGCCAGCTCAGTGAACTGGTGCTGCTGTTTCTGAAGGGTCTCGAGCAAACAGTTGATCTCCTGCTTTGCCAGCACGACTCTGCAGTCATCCTACAACAGGAGAGAGAGGGGGGAAACAAGATCAGGCAAAACCCCCATTCCAAACCTTTCCTTTACTTGTGTAGGTGAACAAAACATCACATCTCCTACCTGTTGCAGTGTTTTCTCGCAGTGCAGGCAGGCGGTGGAGACCTGAGACAGCAGGATGGTCATGTCCTCCTGCTGCTGCCTCAGCCAGATCAGCCTCTCCCTGACGTGAGCGTCCACCACGCTCAGGGCCATCTCCTCCTGCCGGCACAGAGTCTCGTGGAGGTCTGCGAAGTACGCCCGGACACAGGAGCGCGCGCTCTCCGCCGTGCCCGGGACCTGGGGGGAAGAAGGCGCAGAGAAAGAGGTTCGCGACGAGGAAAGCGATGTCGGATATTAGCGGAGAAACAATGCAACTCTTCGGTTTCTTCGCGAGTTTCATCTCTTACGTGTTCGGTGTGCGCCATGCCGACCCCGTCCTCCACGATCTGCTCTCCTCCCTCGATCTGCTGCACGATTCCCACCAGCTTCCTGGAGTACTCGGACACTTCTTCTGTGAAGGTGCGGATGCAGTGGGCCATATCCAAAATGGATGCACGGATCTGATTAGCTTCAGTCTCAAGAACAGCGTGCTGGGGAGGGGGGGAAAAAAAAGGGCTTTGTTCATGTCTTTGATTTGACTGTATGATGAAATCTAATATGAAATGATCTAGTTTTTACCTTGTGCCCCTGGTGCTTGCCATACTCCTTACACACACAGCACATGAGAGGCCCTGATTGGCAGGCTTCCTCCAGACAGACAAACTCGATGGCGTGAACCTGATGCTGTGGGCACAGGGTCTTCTCGTGGGGCTTGTCCGCCAGAGGCACGCGACGGTGTTTCGCCAGAGTGCGGGTGGAGTGGGTGAGCTGGGAGCACTCGGCGCACAGGTGGGTGGCGCACACAGTGCAATACATGGAGGCTGTGTGGCTCTCGTCCTCGTCGCATCGGATTATACACTGGGAGAAAAAAAAAAGTAGATAATTCCAAGAATGAAGGGTACCCGTTCGTGTGAAGATGACAGATCACTTGCCAGAGTCTAAATTCGACAGTCTTACTTCTCCCATGCCCTTCAGCGCATCCTCTGCCATGCCTGACTGGTTGGTGGCGCCATTCTGGAGTCTCTCCAGGAGTTCAAGCAGAGCAAAATTCTTCTTCAGCCCCCAAACGCCAGAATCCCCTTCACAAAATAGACAAAAAAACACTTAAAGGCACAATGACATAGAACATTTTCAGCCTCAATTTAAGTCAAAAAGAAGTGAAAATCCATATCCAGTTCCCTAATTGCCTCCTTAGAATAGTTATATCACCTTTAGCAGCAACTAACCAACCATTAAATGCTTTCTGTAATAATCGATGAGTTTCTTCCACCGCCATGGAGGATTTCATATAATATATCACAATATTTTCAGGATTCCTGATATGCATCACAATGTTTTTTCTAAGGCTAGGATGCAATTTACTGAAAAGTACCACCCACGATAACAGGACAGTACTCCATTTGCAGACAATTGAACAGAAGTAAAAGAATAGCTAAATAAAGTCCATTACTATCGGTGGAAGTTTGTCATCATTAGGGCATCAAAGTGGGTAGTGGGTGGGGAAAGGCTGCAGGGTGGACTGAGCCTTCCACCAATCAGGGTGCATAAAGACTTGACTTTGACAGCTCCAAGTTGAATACTAATCTAAAGTGGGCTAAGATGAAAGTGAAGCCAAGTAAGTCAGGGAGTATCTACCATCAAAGGGAAGGTGGTAGACAAAAGGTTTGTTATAGATGAAGAAGAAGTAGTTTCTAAGTCAAAAGCTTAGAAAGATGGTCTAATGCAAGACTGAGTGATGAGGATCAGGTTCAGGAGTTGAGACAGGAGGATAAGAGGGATTACAGGTACAGACAAGTCAGGGCTCCCAGGAAAATGTAAATAGTGGTGCCTGCAATTTGGATTGTTTATGAAGTTACCCTATTAAAAAGGTAGAAAAGCTGGTTGGTTAACTCCTTCAGGCATTTTAGAATTACCAATTGTGCCAAGGTGAGATTGTAAAAGACTGACTGAGGATCTAATGGTTAGGAGTGTAACACCCACCGTTAAAAGTGGAACCCCAAAGAGGCAGTGCAGCAAGCACAGGCAGCACTTAGACACAGAGACATTGTAGGTCAGGTGCAACATGGGAGAGGGGAGTTAAGGGCTGTGTGCAGGGAGTAGAGCAACGCCGTTAGGAAAAAAGGAAAATAGTAGTCCAAGATATCCGTCACCAGGAGGAGGTGATAAGGTGTGCTGGGGCAGTTGTCGAGGGATCTTAGCAAAGTTCAGATTGGGGCATTCAAGGACGGAGCTTTAAAATAGCAGCTGGGAAAAAGTCTCAGGCAGCGCAAGGAGCAAGGAAGCACACCAGGCAGCAGGCCAAGGTCAGCGCAACTTTGTTGTGCTGAGCTGAGTTGAGGAGCGTTGAGGAGTGTTGTTTGTGTTGCATTGTGTTGCATTGTGTTGCATTGTGTGGTATGTTAGTTAATGATTGTATACATAAGGAACGCATCTGTATCCAAACCACCTTAATACATTTAAAAGACTCAACTAGAGCCTCAACTCAGACACGACTACACCGTAAATCACTTGTGGTAAGCCATCGTGGTTACATCTTCATGTGCTTCTCTCAAATGACTTGACTAAGAATCTTGTCTTGTAAGCTCCTGTTTCCAAGTTTGTGTGTTCGAAATCGTAAATACGAATTGTCTCACATTCAGTAGTAGTTCTTTTAGTTGGTTTAGAAATTAAGCAGCACAGTGCAACTTAGTGCTGCTGCAGCAGCAGAATCAAGAGGATGTGGTTAATTGATGTTTTAATTATAATTAAACAGAATTATAACATGCAATACACATCTAGCTCAGCTGAATATGTTTTACTACGCGTTTATTTTTTCCCAAAGAAGCTAAAAAATAATTTTGGGGAAAAGATTTTGTATCATACCACATTGCATCATGACATCTGATTCAATCTTAAAAAAAAAAAAGTAGCAATTGGGCTAACCCTGTCATAACATAAGGAATACTTTAAATTGTAAAGGCAACGGCAACCATCTCTCATGGAATCAAAGTAAGAGATCCCACCATTTACAAAGATCCTTGTTGGGAACAAATGAGGGGATGAATCCATATTGACAAACTTACAGGCCCTCTTAGCCTTGAAATGAATACAATTGGATTTAAAAAGCTAAAGAATGGTGTCTATAAAAGCATAAAATTGGAATTTAATGGATATGGGTGCAATGATGAAGCCAGACCGGCTGCGCTTAAGGACCACCTAAGCTTCTTTCTGAGCCAGGAAAAACCATGAACAAGTCTCTGAATGTGGTTCTGTGGAGCTGCAAAGCCTTGGAAATGGTTATGAAACCTTTTCCAGGCTGACAACTATTTTATTTATTTTTATCGTGACCCTATACGCCTCTAGAAGCTTTGTGCCTACAGTATCACTGTAATAAGAGCTTGTCTGATTCATTTTGGGCTGGTCCAAATCAGTATTCCTTCAATTTGATTATGTTGCACACCAAACAAATAGTAGAAGCACCAAACTTTCTCATTTGTTTCTTCTCAGACTTCCCTTGACAAACTACGACATCGTACAAAGAGATATGACCAGATTCAGTATAGAAAATCTTTTTCATGGTACTGTACTATCCGCTTTATATCAGACTGGAAACTCACCCAACTCAGTGACCTGTCTGTCAAAGGGGCAGCGGACCGCTCTGCCGTGGAGGGGCAGTCGGGTAAGACAGTCGTGGCACACTGTGTGACCGCAGAGCAAAAGACGAGGGACCTTGTCCCCCTGGAGAGAGAAGACGTCCTCACACACCCCACACTCTAGCACCTATAAATGAATACACAATGTGATTGGTCAGAATTAGTTAACACCGATATAAGCTGTGTCAGACTGTAAACTGTTAATCCAGCTGCAGTCAGTCACTGCAGCTGGGAATAGTATTTACTATGTGTTTATGCTGAGGGATTTTCTACATGGGACCAGAATCACTGTCAGAATAAAGGAGAGTTAAGACTGATAAAGACTCAGCAAGCATCAAAGCATTTCATCTATGTTAAGCATCAACTAGCCCGTTTTCTGACCGGGGATCTGTTCCATTACTGTTGAGGCTACTAAAATGGTTCAAAGACCTTTGCAGCCACAGTGACTCATAATTTCTCAGCTGTCAGACCCCCCCTTGATTGCTGGCCCTAGTCTCGGTATGGGGCATTGGACACACACACACAACAGTTGTCGCCGGTTATTAAGCACGCTTCAAAAACAAGTTGCATACACACAATAAAAAGCGACGTTTCCGATTCTCAAGTCAACTTTGTTCACGCCACTGAACTAACATACGCAGGAGCTGCAGTGCACCCTCTCTAAACTGGCACATCAACGACGGCTAGCCTACTGGCGATGGTTAACTACGTTGTTAGCATGTTGCAGGCAGGGAGGCACACAGGCCAAGTATTTAACGATCCCATTTACTCCCACATCTAGCTAAATTAACGTTGTAATAATGACAGGATGTTGTCGTAGCATTTCTTATGATACAACTTTCAGAGATAGCGTTTTTTTAATGCATGCAGAATCAGTGTTTGGCACACACCGACGCCAACGCAGCAGCGTTCCCCCAAAGTCAGAAGCCACGAAGGCAAACCTGCTGTCGACGGTTCGTACAAGCTAAATCAAGCAATATAGCCATTCCAAACGTCAACCTATTTCTTTATTAGTGATAATTGTACAACCTTGACTGTGCCTCCACTTGCCCCCCTCCCGTGTCGAACACAGGTCTCCATCGTCGCTACGGCGCCCTGCTTGTTTATCCCTGCAGCAGCGGCCATTCTCTAACTACCGCTGAGAGGAATGTGGTACAGCGAGAGCTTAACCTCGCACGTACTTCCGCATTTGCTTGAATATCTCGGCGCAGATAAGACCGCGTCTATTATGACCGAGAGTGAGCTAGATATATGTTTTGTGCGATAGACGCATTTAATTTCGTTATCTTATCGCAATATGTCGTTTCATGGTAAGACAACGATAGCATATTAGAAGCGTCTGCTGTCTTAAATTAGCGAAAACTTCAGTTGCTTCCCTGTTACGCATGCGCATCATCACAAAGTCTGACGCTGTTAACGACTATCTAGCTAGAGCCAAGCACAATCACCATGGGGATTAGAACTACTTGATGCACATTAGATGTTATTTTCAGATGTTATTTAAAACAAAACGGGGTATCTATTTTTTTTGTATCTCATGTCGTTTGTATGTAGGTATATGCGTTTGTGTTAGTATTTGCGTGATTCTCTGTTACTGTACTCTGTTTCTCTATTTCAATTTCTCTTTTTTATAATATCTCTGTCTACGCCATTAGTGGCTGCATTTTGCTTTTCATATTTATTTCATATTTATTCTAATTCTGTAGGATAAATATTATAAAATCTTATTCCACCAGTTTCTAAATCCATGGGTAGAATTTTTTGTACATAAAACATACCACTTACAATTGCATTATAAATATAGGTAAATGTGCCACACACTTCACTCACACACAGGCTTAACTTCTCATATCAATAGTTGCAATGAAATCAGTTGAGAACAAAAGTGGCGCCATAAGCACGTATTTCAGTACTCAAATTCCATATCTACAGTTTAAATTAAGCCTGCTCTACATCAAATGTGGTTCTGTAGCTCAATTGGTAGAGCAAGCCGCTCAATTTCTGATGTTTTTTTCTTTCTGGTACCTTCTGATTGGATCCCACTGTCTTTATGGGTCAGACCTGTCTCCAAAACACTGGGATTGGCCTGCATTAAACACTCACAAGAGCTTCCATTTAACAGGTCTGCTAGATGCAGCCAAACAATACTGTTTAAATAAAAGTCTATTTGCCAAATTCAGCATACTATTCTCAAATTCTCACCACGGTATAATAAAGCTTGATGATCATAGTCCATTGCCTGCTCTCATGTTATCCCTGTGCCTTGCTGCAGTATCCCCACCAACTTACTGCCATACCATTCACTCCACCCCTGCTACCACCTCTTCCTGAACCAGTTTGTGTCAGTCTTTGTCTTGGGCCCTGTCATGGACAGTTGTTAAAGAAAAGTACTACTATCCAGATGCAACAGTATACAGCAGGAATGAATGAGGGTGAGACAAATACATTTTTTGGCCCTGAAACAGCCTACTGAAATTATATCTGCAATGTTGAATTTATGATTGTTTTGACAGGTTTCCAAACACAGAAGTTTACACAAAAACCCCACATGATTTAATGTTGAATATGAATATGATTTACTTTTTCAGGAAGCCCAGCAACAGTAAGTAGCTGCCAGGCAGCCTAAATTCCTACACAATGCCAGATGCCTGACAAGAAGCAAAGCAATACAGGGCAGGCTGCCAGGCAGCTACATAATCAAGACAAGATATGTGGCTATCTTAAAGTATGTAATGTTGCAAACCATTGCATTTTCTCAAGAAAGCAGCTTTTTCATTGGTCCAGGGCTACCACGTGGTACAGTGTGCTCCTCACTTGTGGTGGCTCCGCAGAAAGAGGCGTACCGGCAATTGGCAGTCTTATAGGAGGCAGCAGCCTGACAGGCTGTACTGAGGGAACAAAAACACCTCGGCATTACGCGACGCGTCTTGTCGCATAGTGATGACGCATTTCTCTTCCATAAAGCTTTCTTGGTTGCTCCACTATTGACCATCGAGATCAATCAGGAGGAATAGCTACATAGTACTCCGACCACCGCTGTTTTAAAGGTACGGATTTTATTTCATTACATCTAAGCAGTTTTAGCAAGACAGTTGCTTGGCATGTTAACGGATTTTGGGTTATCGGTTCATGTGGAAGGAAGTGTAATGTTTATGTCTGGAGAGGCGGTGCAGCAGGAAGTCAGACCGACGTAATTATATGCGTGACGGATTTTTTTGTACTTGAAATGTTTGTTTGTCCTCTTTTCCCGCGTCCATCTTCAGGTACCCATTACTGATGTCGCAACAAACACAACAACCCTGCCCGCTGCCCAGCGCCCCTGACTCCCCCGCGCTGGTGGTCACTAGTAATGTGCAAAAATTTGCGATGAAGAAAAAGAAGATCCTCAGTGCTGAGGAAAGTGAGCTGTTTGAACTAACTCAGGCAGCAGGCATCACCATGGACCAGGAGGTCTTCAAGTAAGTGCAACAACAACCAGCGAAATCATGCGGTGTGTATTATATCAACAGACTCTACATTCTCCTGCCACTCCTCCTAGGATCATAGCAGACCTGCTGAAGATGAATGTGGCACCTCAGGCGGTCTTCCAGACTCTGAAGGCTATGTGTGCAGGCCAGAGGATAGTTGATAGCTGCGGGGGAGAGATTTCAACTGCCTCCCACACCGTCAGTACCACCGCTGCACCTACAGAGCACAGAGGTGAGTGTTGGAGGAAGAGGCGGCGGCACTTCATGATGTCACCGATCCTGGTCCTCGGAGGGGCCCAGAGTCCTGCTGGTTTTCATTGCAGCCTAGTCTTATGAGGGACTAGCTTAGACCTGGGATGCCGGGTGAATATAATGAACTACCGGGTAGGATCGACACCAGCAGTACTCTGGTCCCCCCCCCCGAGGACCAGGATTGAGAACTATCTTCCTACACAAAAATGTAGGAAGGTATCTGGAAGCAAGATTTGTCCTTTTTTTTAAGACCGGTGGTGTCCAATCACGTGCCAAGGAGGGCCAGCCGTCTGCAGGGTTTTCCTTCCACCCCGATCACTACAGCGGGAGATGCTTGTAGAGTGTGTGTGCTACTCGGTGACACCTGCACCTGCTGTAGTGATTGGTTGGAAAGAGAACCTGCAGGGCTCTGGCCCCTCCCGCCCTCCCAAAACTCCCACGTGCAAGCTGTTCTGTGTGCAGTGTGAGAGTCTGAAGAGCTCAAGGTAAGGTCACCTGTGATCTGCTAACAACGTGCTGTCAGGAGCCCTTCAGGTGTAGATACAAGGTCACAAGGTCAAGGTTGTTTAACCGGGTTTTTGACAGACTTTTCCTTTCAGCCTCTCCCAGCCATCCTTCCTGTCCTCTCTGCTTCCCACTTCCCCTCTCTTGTCCTGTAACTGTACCACCTAATCTCCCCCCCCCTCCCACCATAACTCCATCCCCTCTTCACTCCACCCCATAGTGAAGGTTTCCACTTAAATGGAAATGAACTGAAGACGAAGGATCTTGATGCGCCAGCAGCAGCAGCTGAACTTCTCTCTGCTTGTCATTGCTTTATAATTCCTTTCTTATCCCCCTGAATTAGATGTGTGTGTGTGTGTGCCTTTTTTTGTTTCCTTAAGAAGAAGATGCTTTGGTCTCTGGCAAGAGCCCTAAGACTTCTGCAGCTCCCCCTTCAGCGTCTGGCCCCAGGGCCACGAGGGTCAACACTAAGATTGCGGACTACGGCCCCCAACACGCTAGCTCTCCTCACGCTCAAGGTTCCCAATGCTGAACTATGTCCTTCACCGTCTGTCTGCTTGCTCGCCTCTTTTCAGTTGCCAGTGTTGTGTAACATTTCCGTCAAACACCCGTGTGCGTGTGCGTGTGCGCGTGTGTGTGTGTGTGTGTGTGTGTGTGTCATATTCAAGGGGATATATTCACTGTGTTTCTTGTTTCAAAGCCGCTAGAAAGTGAACAAATAAAACTTGTTTCACAAACTTATCACCTTTTTTAAACATATTTTCACTGCTTGTATCTGATATCTAGAACTGAATATTGGCTCATACATACTGTATTTGCTTTAGTCTTTCCCCCACATGTAATCTGAACCACCTTTTTAGTGAGATTGGTTGGTATTTTGACTGGTTATTGCAAAGCATAGCCAGCTGTAGTAAACAGAGCTGCCATGCATGTTGTTGAGGATGCCTGCACATATCTGAAAAATATAGTTGTTGTTTTTTACTACTAGTTTTAAAAAAGCAACTCCCAAACCCTTTATCCTCGGGGATGCATTGCAACTTTAACTTGTATAGATAGAAATGAGCCTCAATAGCAATAATATGTACCAGGCCAGCAGTGACCAATAAATGACACAAATGACTTCAACGACTTTGTTGTCGAAATGTGTGAATGTTCATAGTCAAAGAGCACTCAGTCACAGAGTCATGCTATAGATGTGCAGTAATGATGTGTACTGTTGGAGGTAGTCCTTTTAAAATGAAATTAAGCAAAATAACTAATCCTACTGTAACTCATCCTTCTCAAAGTCTTCTCATGCTGTGATTTTGTTTTCTTTTTTTCTTGTTTCCATCATCTTAGAGATTTGATCCATTTGTCAAACGGTGCTTGGAAGGTGTGCAGCAAGTCACTCCTGAACCTTACCGTTCATTCCTCTCACTGTGTGTGTGTGTGTGTGTGTGTGTGTGTGTGTGTGTGTTTTGTCCGTCTTGTGTCAGCAGTGCGCAGTAAAGCTGGAGCGAGCCACAGCGAGAAGAGCCGAGAGAGCTCCAGCCAGAGGGTGCAGCGGCAGCCCAGCGCCACTAGAGGGCAGAAGACCAAGAGCTCTGGCAGCAGCAGTTCCTCCTTCGCAGATGACCTAAGACCAGCCCAGGACCTTTATTTTCCTAAATATGTAGTTTTTACTGTAATTTATTGTCTTGTCTTGTTTGGTTGCAGGCTCAGTGTTGTTGTGAGTGAGGAGAGCCTTTTGTGTGGTTATGATATAAAAAAAAAAAAAAACATGTCAGCCACCAACTCAACAGTTTAGACTGTACATGTTTACTTTGTGATGAGATCACAAAATATGTTTCCCTGTAAAATGAAAATGCATTCAATGTCTTATTTTTTAATACACTGAATCTTAAATATTCTCATACTGTCTTATAAATGCTGATTAAAATGTTTTTTGTTTTTTTTAACCGTAACTGTATTGTCATCCTTTTCTCCATCTTGAGCGAACAAATGGAAGAACTTTTTTTAATTTTATTTCTGCTGTTCTTGCGTCTAGCGAGGGGAAAGGGAGTCAAGCGGTTTAACTCCAATAATCATTCAAGGCACTACGACAGCAAAAGGCACAGAAGAGTTGTTTTTCTGTTGCTGCTACACAAAAAATTCTCTGCGCAAGTTGTCAGCGGGTTTTTTTTTCTTGTTTGTCTGGCGTTAAGTGAATACAGCCGTTTTGTCTTGCTCATGGGAGAAGCTGACAACACAACGGGAGTCTTGAGGAATGTCGAGTAGCCTGAGACGCAGGTTACCAGTCACTTTAGAGAACACGGCCTGTTATTGAGGATACTCTTAAGAGAACTGTCTGATGGATTTTTCTGTCCTGTGATCGTGAGGAAGCAGACGTTCAGCTTGTGAGACTTGGGGAAAGTTGGGAGAAATTTGATGCTGTGTGGCCTCCTGAATTGGTTTCCTTCCATCACATGGGGGCAGTAAAAGCACATTGCAGTTAAGGACGTCCCCCAGCACGGCTGAATCTGGCCTAGTCGGCACATTGTGGTTTTTCAGACATCTGCCTGGCGCTGTGTTTGGTGGCATGAATGAAAAGCAAATCTGAAATGCAAGTATTTTGTGTTTGAAATAAAGCCTCCGCCCATTTGCAAACAAAATGAGCTCACTGGTGCTGCAGTGTGTGTGTGTCACACCGTCTATGAGCCAGGCTGCAGGGCTTTATGTAGCTGCAGGTCTTTTATGTGGCTGTTTGTCCTGTTTATGTGTTCCTGCCTCTTCTCTCCTCTCTCCTCTCTGTGCTCTGCATCGATGGCAGTGTGCCTGTAATTGATGGCACCATATTGCTGTGGTGTAGCAGGTTTAATGGGGCTTGACAGAGCAAGGGAAAGCAGCATGCAACCAGGGAGGGAACTTAACCCTTTCACACACACCCCCACCCCCACATCCTTTTTTTTTGTGTGTGTGTGTGTGTGTGTGTGTGGATACAGTCACGTACACATGCGTGTGCACTCACTAGCTCCTTTTTCCCCCCGCAATGCACACCTATGCATGTAAACACAAACAAGACTAAAAAAAATAAATAGGCCCCCAGTGCATGCTAGTGATTAGTTTGTTTATGATTCCTACTGTTATCAGTGTTCATGGTAATAGCAGTTTGGTTCATGATCATGCAGGCTCAGTCACCCCTTCTTTTTTTTTTCCCCTTCCGCTCATTGCCAGCTGTTGGTGTTTCCCACTGCTTTGCTTGGTGGAGCCTAAATGTGTTTGACAAAGGTAAACGGCTGGGAGTTTATTTTCCTCAACCTGCTGCTAGGCTGCAATTCCCGATGCGGCCTAGTGGGGTCAGTGTGGTTCCAAGGTGCCGGCGCGGCCTCGCGCTACACCTCAGCTTTTCCACAGGCATCCTCTTCTAGCATTTTGTATGAGTTTTATTTTGTTACGAGGGAATTTCATAGCCAGCGCGGACTGTTTCATTAAATAGGGAGTGTTCTCCTTCACTCAGGCGCACCACACACACACACACACACACACGCGCCATGTGAATTTGGACGCGCGCGCACGCATGTACGTACTATACGCGCCATTAATCAATGGAGACGATGAAATGATGCCATTGTGTGTGAGGCAAGGCAAACGGCACGTTGAAGGATGAGCCAGTCAAAGCTGTTGGCGAATCATTACTGTAAGGTGTTGGTCTAAACCACGTTCTCACACAATCTCTCTCTCCGCGTGCAAGCTGTTCCCAGGTGACACAAAACAGGGGAGAGACACTATTTTAAGAGCTGATATCGCACCTCTCTCTCTCTCTCTCTCTCTTTTTTTTTTTTCTTTTCTTTTTTCTTTACCCCCATCACCTATATTTGCTCCTCAATCTCCTTCTGTGCGAGAGTACTTGGGTGGGGTGCGGGGAATATCACCCTGTTTTCTCCACCCCTCTCTCTCTCTTTATTCTCTATTCTTTACTGTCAATCCACATTTCTCTCTAAATTTATTGGCTATTTTCTCACTTGTTGTCTCTCTACACACACTCTCTCTCTCTCTCTCTCTCTCTCTCTCTCTCTAACCCCTTCACCCCCCCATCCTCCTCCTCCTCCCCATCAACCTCCTTGCCAGGCTGGCTGTAGATTGGCTATTTCCTGCACGCGCCCAGTAGAGCCCTTATCAGAGGTAGAGTGCTGATTGTTGGTCTGTCTCTCAGACTGACTGACAGTTCAGGCTTCGCCGCTGAAATGCCTGATTTGGTCAATGTTTGTCTGTGGGGCCTTATCTCCAAACCTTATATTAACTGCCTTGACAGTATGTGCAGGCAGTCTCTCTCCATCTTGTTGCAACCTCCCTCCCTCCTTCCCTCCCTCCCTGCATGCTCTGTCGCTATCTCCATTCCCTCCCTATACTCTATATTCCCTCCCTACTATATGTCTTTCAACCACCAACTAGACATTTTCTCTTCCATCTTTCTTGAACACAATATTCCTCTCTCCTTATTCTATGTCGTTATCACAGTTTTTATTTGCCAAAAACTGCTGCAATCAATAATCAATAATGCAGCCTCCATTCTTGAATGGGACTAGACCACCCCTATGGTTCTGCCTCCACAATTAAGAGTTGCTAGTGAAGTTATTTGTGGACCAAGCCACTGTTGTTAGCGGGTCTTATTTCTGCAATCCCTCCCAAAACAACACGTGTCACCGTAATTACCAGGGCACAAAAGTTACGCACCGCTCTGACATCAGTTAATCTACACGTACGGGGTGACTTCTCTCCTCGGGAAACACCAAAAAAAAAAAAAAAAAAAAAAAAGCTGTTCCTGCTTTTTTGTTGAGTAGCTTTAATCGACAGAGACTGAGGAGGTAAACATGGCCTCTTAAGCGTTATTTATTTATTCACTTTATTAGCAAGAAGCTGTTCATTCCGTCTGTTAATGGCAGCTGTGGGAACGAATAGAGTTCACACTCACTTGGACCCCTATTGTGTGGCAGGCTGTCAGGTTACACACACACACACACACACTCACGTACACACACACACACACACACATGCGCAGAGGAACGGCGCTCTGCCACAGCTGCCTGTGAGTTGTACCTTAGAGTAATTGTTTTCTGAAATCAATGCACAGCGCTATAGTAAGATGTGTTACCGGCGTGCCCCTGGTATCCTCGCTGTGTGAGGTGTGATGCGATTGGTCAACTATTTTTCCATCAAGCATCAAATTTTTTTCTGCAATCATTTCTCTGGATGTACTCATGTAGGCCGTTTTGCCTCTATGCCATTTAAAGATGCGAGATGCGTTATGATCTCCATTCTAAGTGTATTGTTAGTTCAGGGAGGCTAGCAGAGTAGGGGGGGGGGGGTAGCAATCATTACGCTGTTGATTATGAGCTGCTAATTGTAGTCTAAAGAATAAACAAGGAAGAAAAGAGGGGTTTAATCATTTGTCAATTAAAAGACATTTCCGAAGGTGTTCCGTGCGCACGTGAGTGTTACGGTGCTCCAAATTCCTTTCAATTAGCCCGAGAGAGAACACCAGTCTATCTTTGTCTTCAATTCACCTTTCTTGGGAGAGAAAAAAAACAACAACTAAAAGCAACAACGCCGAACAAACAAAGAACGCCTAAGATTTTAATTGCTGTTAATTATGGATATTTAATGAATTTGAGTCCTGCAGGTTGATCCACTTTTTAAACCTGTTGAGTTCTTTGCGTGTTTGCTTTAGGGGGGGGGGGGGGGTGCAAAATAATATGCGCGACGAACAAACACCAATTAGCAAGCTGCATGTAAGGAAGCACGCTTTTCATACATTTTGTCATTGCGTTGTTTGTCGACTGGATACTTTTGTTCCGGATTTTGAGAGTTCTTGTGCAAGGTTTCCAACCAAGGCTGTGTGTGTGTGTGTGTGTGTGTGTGTGTGTGTGTGTATGCGTGTGCATGGATACATGTATGCGTGTGCAGCTGTGTGCATATATATGCTGCCACAGGTGTGTGCATGAATATAGCAGATAAAGCCGGGGACCCCTATCCCTCTGAGGAATCCATTGTATGTCAGTGATGTTATGTCATGTCTTGTCGCTGCATACCAGTGTGTGTGTGACCTGTACGCTTGTGCATGCATGTGGTGTATGTGCAGATTATGCACGTGTTTTTTTTTTTTTTGGTACTGATTTATGCATTTGATTGATTGTGTGTGTGTGTGTGTGTGTGTGTGTGGATGTGTGTGCACACGTGTATGCACAAGAAGAGGGTTATGTTAGTGTCTTGTGCATCTGTCAGCCGTGCAACCCTAACAGACTGCTGTGCTGCTCGCCCATTGTGTTGGCTCCTATCCCTTTGCCTCCTCACACACACTGGCTTGCTGGAAATATGCCAGCAACTACCCTCATTGTCCCCCACTCTGAAAGGAATGAAAGAGCAAACGCGCACGCACACACACACACACACACACGCACACACTGTCTGTCAAACCGCATGATAAAAAGCCATACAATTACCCCGCTATAACATTATGAGTATTTACATACATTGCTGATCCATGGTTCAAGTTCAAGGCCGTTTCTTCCCTTCGGTTTTTCCTTCTGTCAAAACACTGTGACTGCACCTGAATCCATCGGGTTTTTCGCTATTGTCGTGGAGATTTTTGTCAAAGAAGTCAATTTGCCGCTGGAAGTTGTTTAAGCACAGTGATCGGTTAATCAGAAATCGGCTCCATTCAAGCATTTCTCTACCACCCCCCGCCCCCACCTCCCACCTCCAAGAGTGGGCAGGATCTTTATACCTACAAGCTGCACAAGAAGCCCCCTTTATGTTTACCTCTGGTCTCGGTACCAAGGTCGCAACAGACGAAACATTGTTGGGAGACAGATCACGTGGAGATGCTTTTCCCCAGGTGCTGCTGATGCTGGGAACTTCAGGCGAATCAAATACGCAGCGTGGCGTACATGTACCGCAACTACACTGCTACCGTTAATACATACGTGTACTACTGAAGTTTCCCTCCCGCACCGTGTATAATTTGGAAGTACACCGTGTGCGTTGTTGTTGTGTGTGTGTGTGTGTGTGTTGGTTTGTTTGTGTGTGTATATGAGGGTGTGTGTGTGTGTGTGTGTGTATATGAGGGTGTGTGTGTGTGACGCTGCCACCGTAGTGAGCGTGTGTGATGTGCGGCGCTGGTGTAAATGGAGGTGTGCGACGGCCGTTGGGGGATATTCTCCCGCGTTTTGCGACCTGAACGGGATTTTGAACGAGATTTTTTCTTTCCTCCAAAATGTAAAAAAAAAAACCCAGACTTTTATTGTCTCTCTCATGTGTTCAGATTCCCTCCTTCCTGTTACCTCCTTGCCTCCCTGTCTGCTGCGGCCTCATATTCTGTCTCACTCCCTCTTCTACCTCTTCCCCCTCCTCTCTACCCGCCCTTCTATACACTAACCCCCCCTCCCCCCCCAACGCCACACACCCTCCCACTCCTTCTCTCCCTCTCGCTTTTCCCCTGGCAGGCTAGTGATTGACACTTACAAATTACCCGGCGGCAGTGGCATTGTGTGTGACCCCTCTCTCTCATCTCCAGCCCGCCGCCGTTTTGTCATCTAATTACTGTGAATCCCCGGCCTGCTCCCCACTGCTGCATTTTTAATGTGCCTGCCTTCCCCCCTTTCTCTCTCTCTCTCTCTCTCTCTCTCTCTCACACACACACACACACACACACACACACACACACACCGCTTCCACTCCATCCTCTTCCATTCACCTATACAGCCTACTTTACCTGCTCCTCTGTCCAGTGCTTGGAGCCCAGCCATCGTCTCTGTATCACCGTCAGCTCCCTATAGTCCTTTACCTTTCCCAGGACTTAGACCCGCCTCATGTCACTCTCTCTCTCTCTCTCTCTCTCTCTCTGTTTGCGTTTTTTTTTTGTTGTGCTCGTTTAGGTGTTTGGTAAACACGTTCAGCTCAGATAAACAATACACACGTATGAAGGCGTAGTTGTTTCCGAAACCGTTACGGGACGGTGTGAATTTGAAGCCGTTTCCTTACGTTTGCTGCTCTTGATTCACCGAGACGGCGTTCCAACCGCATGACATTTTTTTTAATTGCGTTGCAAATGCGCTGCAGGTTTGGTAAAATGCAAAATGTTGTTTTGCTGCAGTGTATTTAGTGGATTCGTTTAGAAGTAGTGCATTGTATTTGCTGTGTTCACCATTGGTAGGTGCAATGCAAAATGGATAATGAACAAACTCAAAATGAATTCATGTGTTTGCGAGAGCGAGAGAGAGAGACAGAGAGAGAGAGAGAGAGAGAGAGGGAGGGAGAGAGATTGTGTTGACCTTGCTGTTGCGTGTTCTTCATAAATTCAACTATTGTTAGAAATCAAAAGTAAAAGTTCTTATTTC
This sequence comes from Hoplostethus mediterraneus, assembly GCA_034670385.1. Lineage (NCBI taxonomy): Eukaryota > Metazoa > Chordata > Actinopteri > Trachichthyiformes > Trachichthyidae > Hoplostethus > Hoplostethus mediterraneus. The sequence continues at coordinate 1,023,279 of JAXDDW010000068.1, read as the reverse complement.
ATCCCAGACAATTTCAACACAATATACCGCATTCTACTGTGGTGCAAAAGCGATACCTATTTACTATTTACCAATTAACTGACTTACTACTGCAGTACTACTCATTGTGTTTTTCAGTCCTCAAATTAAAAGGATAAATGTGAAATTCTGCAGGGCAATGCATCCAAATTGTCAAAGTCAGCGATTCCTTTACCTTTGCCTCAACGTCACTAACATAAAGACCTCTTAGCATCTTGGTCCTTTCAGTAATACACATACTCAGATACTCATAGAAGTATACTGTCATATTCTGTGGTGTTTGAGCACATATGTGTATACAACCTGTATTTGCAGGTGCGATGTGAATATGAAGTTGTAATGGTGTGTGGTGTGACAAGGTGTGAATGACACAAAACCCACAATTCCTCTCATACCTAGCCCAGGTAGATGTGTGTGTGTGTGTGTGTGTGTGCATGTGTGTGTGTGTGTGTGTGTGTGTGTGTCCATGGCTCAGCTGCCCACAGCCAGACTGAGCTCCCCCGCCGCTCCCCATCTTCCAGCTAGAAATCAGCAGAGCATAGCAGACTGCTGCTACAGCACAGCTACAGAGGAGGGAGGAAGAGAGGAGGAGGAGGAGGAGAAGGAACGAAAAAAGGTCAAAACAAATAGAAAAAGAGAGGTGCGGGAAAGGAGAAAGACGTGACGTTTTTCTTTACTTTCGGGGCAACTGCGAAGATCGGAACGGTGACAGGAAGTGACAGGCGCGTCGCGTTTGGTCCGCCGTTGGCTGAAAGCAGACGCAGAGCCTCCCGGTCGGGCCAGGAAGGGGGCGCCCTGCCCCGGCGGCCCGGCGGTGGGGTAGCTCCGGGGCGTGGCGGGATTTAGCACGGCCTCATTACCTTGTCAAGAGTTCGGGAGAAATATGGGCCTCCTGAGAGAGGCTCAGGGACGTGGACTGATGAAAAGGGGGAAAAAGAAGGGAGTTGACAGCGGACGCACGGCGAACGCAAGGACCAGGGGAGGGGAGTGAGAAAAAAAAATGGGAGGGAGGAAAAGAAAGAGAGAGGCAAGAGAAGTAGGGTAATTGAGAGGGAAAGGGAGGAGAAACGTCGCCAGGAAGAGAGAAGGCGGGGAAGGGCGATGACGACGGCGTGGCCGCGGAGAGAGGGATGGAGTAAAGGGGGGAGTGGCGAAACTAATGGTCCTGCCTGGAGAGATAGCAGTCAATCAATCATCTTTAAACAAAAGCATCAGGCCCGGGAGAATATTTAAGAAGTGCTTATTTAATTAAAAGTCCCTTTGCTCATATTTATAGGCCATCCTTCCTTCAAATATTAACCTTCCAGGTCCTGGGAGGCTTCGGACGACTCAGCATCCCGGGGCCGGCTGCAGGGCCGGGGCGGGAGAGCCGAGCCTCGTGCCGCAGTCGGTCAAAGGGGAAGCCAGATTTCCCCCTCGCTTTTACCATGGCAACCTCTGCATCAAATATTAATAAAACACATATTGTTAGCAAGACAGTTGCGGATTAGCCTCGGGAAATGACGCGAGCGCAAAGTTGCGTCCTCAGTTCCGCGCTTTTATTTTGTATTCTCGGTGCGTGACACGCTCAGCCTCTCTCTCTCTTCCATGCTTCCTTTTTCGTGCTTTTATTTTCCTCCCGCTATCAAGTCCACAATGCACCAGTAACGCACTTCACCCCTAATATAGTCAGTCGCTCTACCTGCCCACCGCCCTGCTCTCTCATAAAGAATCTGTCGGCAAATTGTCAGACAGCACGCGGTGGAGATGTGGAGAAAAAGAAAAAAAAAGTCGAGGAATGGAAATCAATACGTCGGTTTCCATAGGTGTAAATATATCACATTTCCGCCGAGCCTTGAGGAACACCTCGCGTGTCAAGGCGCGGCATTCAGAAAACATCTCTTCAGTGTTCTCACTTCACACGTGGCTGTGTAGTTAGCACATACGGTAGAAATCAATGCTCCTCCTCCACTGCATCCTTGAAAGGGTATGGGACTTAGCATTCAGGCTGGCTCTCTCTCTCTCTCTCTCTCTCTCTCTCTCTCTGCAGCTGCTATCTTCAGGCAGAGGAGCCCACTTATTCCAAAACTCGTGCCCCTTCCTCGTTCTCGCACATCCTCGCGTAACAGACTGCGGGGAATATCGACACTTCAAAATGTTTCTCGGGGTTTCTAACGAGAACGCGATCACGGGTAGTGTTCACTTAAAACCTTCAAAACACACTTTACCTAACTGTTTCAGGAGCCAATGCTCACTTCACGGAGGCACCCCGCCTCGTTTTCGAGCGCATTTCGATGCTTGTATCACTTTCGCTCACACGTGTTTGACATTTTTCTGTCTTGAGAGATTTTCAACCATTGTTTTGAATTTGAACCTGCTGGTGAGCAAAGGGAGAAAGGTGGGTAACTGAATGTAGTGTATCACATGTTTCTGGACATGCTATGAGCGTGGGGGGGCTTTTTCGTTGATTGGTTGATACGCGGTGAGTACGCTGGATTCTCCCTGTGAATGAAGTGTGTTATGTGTATGTGTGTGTCGCCTGTGTGTGTGATGCATTACACTGCAAAAGTGGATGTGATTTTGATTTATGGGCAAATGCGGCTGCAAAAACGATCTCAACAAGCGTGCAGCAAACAGGTCCTCCCACAAATTACGCGGCACTGACAATCAAGATCTCCATCACCTGAGAGGCAAAAGTCACGATTTTTTTTACGAAAGATTTAACGGGAGGAACACAGAGATCTTCGTTAGACACTCATGATCAAACGATGTACACAATATCTTATGATGGTAGCTCATAAAAAGCAAGACATAGATATAACTTTTGAGTAAATTGGTAAGTATCGGGCCTCCCTTAGGCCTCGCTTTGTAATTGTGTTGTGTTTGATTTCATCTACGTGAAATAGTCGATTCAGCTCATAGATCAGGTATCAGCAATATACACAATGATGATAGAACTGAGGCTCTGCTTATACCAACTTTACTTGAGAAGGTAATACCTCAATCTTTTCATTTTTTTTTTACACTGATTCACTGCAATACCTGTTCGGTACACCTAAAAATAACACTGGGTATGAGGTGTTTGAAAATACGGCTTTCTTACCTCCAAAATAAAATGTATTCAAAATATTTCACATTTCATGGAAATTTAAGTCGCTGGATATCACCCTTCTTCCCACAAAATTGCTCCAACGTGCGATTATCCGCTGACCGCTCCTCATTGCTTCCTCCTCAGGAAATCCACAGGTTAAAAATGGATTATGGCTCAAAGAGGTAACTTTCCAGGAAAACATCCAGCTACTTAGGATGACTTTTTTTCCCCAGCAGGAAACGTTTAATTTGAAGTTGAAGCACGGTTGCATATGCCCCTGTATGTTTGTGAGGGAGAAACGTATAGAAAAGATAAAGCTCAGGCAGACCAGAAAGGTACACAGAATAAACAATACAAAGACATCCCAAGAGAGAGAGAGAGAGAGAGAGAAATGCACGAGTTTTTGTGTGTGTGTGTGTGATAGAGAGAGAGAAAAAGAGAGCGAGAGAGAGAGAGAAAGAGACAGAGATAGAAAAAAAGAGAGAGAGGTTATGGCTGGAGAGCGTGAAGACAATAATGCAAACTGACACTTTAGAAATGAGACGCTGGTTGCCTTGGCAACAGGCCCTGGGCTGGGGGCTCCTGTGTAAGGGGTGAGGACGGGTGAGGACGAGCGAGCAGAAGTGAGGATGGGTGAGGGCGAATGAGAAGGACGGGTGAGGAGGAGGCTGAGATAAAGACTAAATTATGTTTGATTAGAACGGCAATCATTTCAACAAAAAAAAAAAAAAAGAGCACGGGGGAAGCATTTGGCCTGCGGTGGGGCATCCTGCTTCTCTAAACGGCACCGACGCTGCATGTGCACTGGCTCCCAGATGGACGGACATCGCTGTGTCGAGTGTTATTTGCTACGGACGGCAAATAGTCTGTGGTCCGACCCCACCGGGTTGAGTCATGCATTGCTGTGCATTTGGGAAGTGGAGAGAGAAATTGTTATACTTGGTAAGATGCACAAATGTACACAGCGTTTACATGAGTGAGGCCCTTAACCCCCCGATAGCACCCAGTTATCGTCCTCCTCACTGGTTCTCCGGTGGGTTCACCGATTCAATGGCGGTGCGCTGCTGACGAAATTTTTGACGAAACGTTGAGTCGTTGAACGATTGCGCGGTGGTTGTAAATGTCCGTACATTCGCAAAGCCGACCGAACTTTTAGGAGTTTTGAGGAATGAATACAGTGAAATCACATGTTTAAGTGTTCATTTGTTGACCAAACCTATTTCGTCTGTCACGCTCTCAGCCACTTATACAAAATAAAGCTTTAATAATGTTTTCCTTTTTAATAAAATAAAGCAAATTGAAGCTTTGTAAGTCATCATCAACAGACGCTGCACAGATAATATAACGTTCATTTTGAATAATTCAATTAAAGAAATATGGGTTTCCACACAGATCGGAAGATGGATGATTACAAGCCTGCAAACTGCAACTGTAATACTATACGACGGAAAATCTATTCCAGTGAATATACATCTTAGCTACTACAAGTTACATCTAACAAAGGAATGACGTTTTGATTCAGCATGTAGTATTAAGCTCAACCCACCAAATCTATCAGTTCAATTCTTGAGTCAAAATGTGGCAGAATTAACTCTTTGATCTAGTGAAAATAATTCTAGATATCAAAATAAAAGGCTCGCGAGGAGCTGTGTGACTCCCATAACAACAGTCAGACTTGGCTTTGACTCCAGACATCTCACCATCATGCACCATCAGCTGCAACTGCCTTGAGGCTGCCTCGATCACGCATGGTTACATTCGGGTAGAGAAAGCGATTAGGTAACCGTTCGCATGCCGCTGTTACCGGCGCTCTTAAAATGCTAATGGAAACGTGCAGCCGGAGCTAACAAATTGTGCGAAATTGCAAGAGACGGTGACGTTTTCCAAACACTTTGCGAGCTTTGCGCCCCGTGAGACGAGCAATTACCTCGGTCCAGGAGGCCGCCGCCGTTACCTGATCCTAGAGCGCCGGTTGCAGGTCACCTAAAGAAGAGCTAAACAGGAAACACAGGGATACAAGCTCAAATAAGCCGCGGGGGTCTACAAGCTGTGACAATTTGAGTCTACTTGTATGTATTTGAACGATTGCTATAGCGTGAGAGAGGTTTGCCACCCCACCTGGACCGGGGAGGGTATCATTTCTTGTAGCAAGGTTTTCAGAAGCGATGCTATTTGTGTTTTTTTTTTAGAGAGTGCACAGATCCACTAACCTCTGATGGCCGTGTAGTCGATGTTATCCAGAAACACTTTAGAAATTAAAAGTGCGGCAAAAGATGATTTTAGTGTCGGCTTCAGTTCAAGTTGTCTGCCAGAATGTGCAAATAAAAGCGCAATTTTTGTTTTTTAAATAAAAAAATCGAAAGCAAATTTGTGAAATACCGAGTTAATAACATCATTTTAAAACAGATTTGTTTTTTTTTATCTTGCAAACGTACCGACCCGAACATTTCGGCGTAAATTGCGAAAGTAAATATTTGCACCATCGCATGTGTACAGAGTTTATAATGAATAGAGCATTGCTTCTTCCAGAGGAGCAAACATGCACACGGCGCATGCCACATATTGCTTCACACACACACACACACACACGCACGCACGCACATACACACACACGCGCGCACATACACACACACGCGCGCGTACAGAGGCAGCAGAATTGAATGCGATAGGGAAGTGAAAAATGATTAACCCGGGGTCAGCTCTCAGCCTCAATCTCGGCAGCGCTCAAAGAACATCCTCGCCTGATTTACACTCGTCATGTTCCACAGCACACATTTGCATATATTTATTAAATTCACCACGCGGCGGAGAATAAAAATCTAACGGGGTGGAGGGAGTGGAGGAGGGGAACGAGGGAGGGGGTTATTTAAAGGAGGCGTGTTTCTGATAGATTTGCCTTTCATTCATATTCATTTGCTCTCTGTCTCTCTCTGTCTCTCTCTCTCTCTCTCTCTCTCTCTCTGTGTCGTTCATTAGTATGGAGGTCAACGCGGGCGTCAGATGTGACGACTCGACGCTTTAGGGCGAAAACATTGCCGTTGGTCAGCCCCGGTGAATTGACCTTGTTACCCTAGTGACAGACCCGTGTTGTGTATCAGCCGGTTAGATGCACGCATGCACTCGGGAGGGTTTGCGTAGTCGTCTCGATGCTGCTGAATCTGCATGTGCCAAACAAAAGCTGCGGGGGTGCGTTCGCATGCGCTCCCCTCTTTTCAACGAACCAAACCTAAGTGTGCCAAAAAAAAAAAGTGAAGCGCGAGAGAAAGTGAACGGTGGGGGAAACTGTTCCAGCAAAACCGGTTCAGCGCCGCTATTCACCTCAAGGACTGGTTCGCCTCAACTCACTCAACTTTTCATTCACACTTTGCACCTTCCTCAAGAATGCAGCCGCTTAATGGCAGCTGCGGATGACAAATGTTCCTGATCTGAGTAAAGAGCATATCATATCAGAGACATAAACCAGATTAGCTTTTTTATTGAATTTTATCATAAAGGATACTTTTATTTTGAAACACAAAAAAAAGGCTGACCTTTCATCAGTAAACAGCTTCCACGAAACAACGTGCGCGTTAAGCGAACTGACAAGTGGACTCAAAAATAAACATCCCAAGAAAGCTGCAGAGTTTTTAAGGTTTTGTTCAGGCGAGAGAAAAAAACATGCCAGTTAATCACCCTGAGTTTGCTTAAACAATTGAAACAGGCCAAGTGTGAAAACACCCTTGAACCTCCCCCCCCCCCCCCCCCCCCCCCCCCCCCCCCCCCCCCCCGCATCGTCTCCATCCCATCTTATCTCCTTCGCGCCACCTGATGTGAGCAGCCGTGGCAGGTGAGATCAATAGGGTTGAAACCTGTCCGGAGCTTTAATCCATCAGTAGTGAGGTAGGAGAAGAGACAAGGCTAGGAAGCCATCACTCAGGAGCCGAGGCCCCGAGGCCCCCGTCCAGCCTCCAACCACTAAATGGGCATCTGGAGAATATGATCAATCAGCTAAAGTTCATTTTGTTCGGCTAAACGCGGCCGCGTGTTTCGCTCGCTGAATCCTGTTTTGTTACTTTGAAATGCCTTTATCTGTCTGTCTGTCTGTCTGTCTGTCTGTCTGTCTGTCTGTCTGTCTATATCTCTGTCTAATTGGCAAATTGTCAGAAGTTGCAGGCAGATTTCTTTCATTTAGGTGTCACGACTGACTGTGATTTGTTTAGTGTCACTGCATCTCATTCTTTCAATCTCAGTGATATTAGTGATAGGACCTTCATAACCTTGAGTGCGTATGTATGTATGTATGTGTGTGTGTGTGTGTGTGTGTGTGTGTGTGTGTGTGTGTGTGTGTGTGAGAGAGAGAGAAAGAAAGAGAGATGATTCATTTTGAAAGTGAGGTTAGCTGAGAAGGTGTCTCTATATATGTGCAAGTGTATGTATATGAACATGTACATATACGCAATGTACACGTATATATATATGTATGTGTATATGTATGTGTACATGTATATGTACTGTATGTGTATATGTACATGGCAACTTGACTGACACGTAAAAAAAAAAAAAAAAAAACACTGGGCAAACTCCACGGCTCCGGTGGGCTGGACGCCAGGCAGCCTGCTTCCCTGGAAGGCCCCCGTCTGATAGGTAGTAAAACAATTGGCAAGAGGGGTGTGCATCTCTCTCTCTCACACACACACACACACACACACACACACACACACACACAAATCGGCTACGATGGCAGGAGCCCAGCAGTCTCTGCCAGTGAGCATAGTGGGACTGGGCATGCTGGGACCAGTCTCGGGGGTAAGACTCGGTGAACTACAGCTGCAACCAACCCAGCCACCGACAGAGCAAGAGAGCAGCCATGGGATACGTGCACTATCACACCGGTGCAAACACACACACGCAAACACATGCATCACACCCCTGCGTGCACACACACACTCACACGTACACACACACACACAAAGGCGCCTGTCTGGTCCTGTGCCATGTGTCTCAGCTGTGCCAGCATTGCCAGCCCCCCCCCCCACCCCCCACCCCCAGGCCTGGACCTCCCGCGTATGCCACCCCTCTCCACCCTTTTCTCCCTCCTCCTCCTCTGCTCCTCCCTGCCGGTAGCCTTTGTGGGCTAATTAGCGGTGAAATTGGTGAATTGCAGGCTCGGGCACACACACACACACACACGCACACACGTACACACACACACACACACACGTACACACACACATACAGTCGCTGAATTGCAGGCTCAGGCACAGCAGTGCAGACACTTCAGCATAGCCAAGCGCCACTTCAGTGCCTGAAAAGGCTCTGAAATGGGGCACACTACACAAAGAGAGGAGTGGAGAGGAGAGGAGAAGGAAGGAGAAGAAAGGGAATTGGGGAAGAGAAGGAGAAAAAGACTGTAAAATGAAGTCAGGGGAATATATTTGCCTGCAAACGCTGACGGGAAAACTCACGGAACCTGTGGCTTTCCGTGTTTTTCCCTCGCCGAGGTAGATCCGGTCTACGCCGCGCGTTTTGTTTTTGCCGGGTAACCCGCCGCTTACTTTGCGAGGGAAGTCGGCGAGCGTCTCTTTCTTTTTGATGGAGTGAGGGTGAAAGTGAGTTTCCAGTCTCTAATGATTTCTGTGATGGACGACACTCCATTCCATCATCTCTTCATCCCCACCCACACCCCATAAATTACCTCCCGTATTAACAGGCGGTATTAAAACCATGCAACGTGTTAGGGCTCTCATTTAAAATTAATAAGTGGTAATTATGGAGGGAGGGAATCTGATGAGGAAAATGGGGGGGGGGGGGGGGGGGGGCTGAGAGAGGAGTCCAGTGCAAAGGAAGAGACGAAAATGAGCCCCGGCTGAGAAAAGAATAAAAAGCGCGAAAAAATTGTGCTACTCTTCGGGTTCATCTTTTTTACTCTTCAATGTGCAAAAAGATGACAAAAATACTGAAGCAACAAGTCATTTGTAGCAGAATGATTGAATGCCACGCTACTGCTATACTACTACTATACTCAGCAGGCCGGTCCTGAGGAGAGTGAGTGGACGACTGGACTACAGATACAGTTACATCTCTCCATCATCTCTTATCTTGCCTAGTCAGCTCACTCAGTACTTCCTAGCTAACCAGTATAACTCCGCTGGCAACCCGAGTTAGCTGTACCTCTGTACCCTCTGTACCTCAATAGATAGAAAGTATCATCCAGTATCATATGATTTTAACTGAAGGGAAATAATCAGATGTTAAAGTTGCGTAATCTCACTCATCTGCTGATGCAACGACCCAATTTCCTAGTGGGGGATCGTTAAAAAAAAAAATCATCCAATCCAATCTAATCTCAGAAAGGAGCGTTCGGCGTGAGCGTGTGAAAGCACCTGTGACGGTGAGAAAACGAGCCGTGTGACATTTTGTACCAGCGGCTGGAGAAAAACCTCAAGGCCTGCTTCTTAATTCGCCGAGCCTAAGAATAGAAACGTCGTAGCGATGTACCCTCTCTGGCCTCCGCGGTACCCCGGGGGAGGACACGTTAATGCTCAACGCTTTGTCATCACCGCAGATTAACGGAGCTCGCGGCAGTCTGTTCAAAACAATACCGATCAATACGCGCAGAAAGGAGGAAACAGATTTATTTATTTATTTGGTACCGGTGATGAGTTGTCACTTTTTTTTGTGTGACTTCTGGAGGAAAAACATCATTTCACATCCAAAAGGGTGGAAAGAAATCGCACACGTCCTGTCCTAGTTTACATACACAGACTAGCTACTCTACCTGTGAACATCGGCCCCACGACCCCTCCTGACGTTTATTTCATTTCCTGGACTTGCGTCGGTGTTCCTAATGTGGCGTGATGCGCAGATAAAAACTCCAAAGCTCGGCCGGAAAATCCGAAAATTTGAAAACTGAAAGAAACAAACAAACAAACAAGAAAAGGCCACGAACAAAGAACAGGGAGTAGTTTTCCATGGTAACAATCCTTTTTTTAGTATTTTTTTTAGCTTTTTTTTTTGATATCGCTGTTCAGGGTGCCTCTAGCTGGTTTATATCACTAACAAGTGACATAAAAGTACAAAGTCGTGATGTGTGTGTGTGTGTGTGTGTGTGTGTGTGTGTGGGGGGGGGGGGTTGTTAGCTGCTGAAGCATCTGTGCCCTAGTTAACACTCTGCAGAAGTCAAACTCATCAGCGAAAGCAAGGGCATGGGGGGACAATCAACACAGTCCAAACACCGAGTAAACAACGTGACACTTATGTGAGCAAAGGCACATGGCAAGACCACTCCTCCTCCTCACACACACACACACACACACACACACACACACACCTTCATCCCTCCTTTCACCCTTCTTTTCTCCCCTTCCCTCAGCCTCTCTTCTCTCCATCTGCGGCAGAGCCAAACCCCTGGTCTGTTTTTTCTTTTTTTTGTGTGTTTTTTTTTTTCCTGGAGCGTCTGGCACCTCTTGCCCGGATCTGCCTGAAAAGCCGAGGCTGAGGCTGAGGGGGTAAAGTGAAACAAAGAAAGGAAGGAGCGGTGAGGCGGCGAGACAAGGTGTTAATACCCTTTTCAACACCACGGCCCACCTCGCACACACACACACCGAGTAGTGGGAGCCATCTAATTGTTGTGTGTGTGTGTGTGTGTGTGTGTGTAACGGTGTGTATTTCAAGGTTTTCTCTGCCGTTGTGAGTATTTCTTAGCGAAGCAGAGCAGCTCTAATGCGAACCCCGTTTCTATTTACTACGCTGCATCTATGTGGATGTTTAGACACACTCTCTAGTTCTTTTTGTGTGTGTGTGTGTGTGTGTCTCTCTCTCTCTCTCTCTCTCTCTGTGTGTGTGAATCCATTGCTACCCTGTATATCTCTGTCTTCCCACTTATCAAAACGCTGTGTGTTGTTTTTTCCCCCCTTCCTCCTACTGAAATAAGTTTCTTCTTCTGTTTCTCTCTCTCTCTCTCTCTCTCTCTCTCTCTGTGTGTCTTTCTTCATCTTTGTTTCATTCCCTCCTCCTCACCTTCTTTTGTGTCTGCCAGTATGCTGCTCTTTCACCTCCATCCAATATGACTGAGACAATCTCTTTACTTCTCATTAGTGCATTTTGACAGTTAATGAGTGGATTGGTGTGTGCGTTTACTCGTGTGTGTGTGTGTGTGTGGTGCTTCGGAGAAATAGGGAACGAGCGAGCAAATGAGGGTGAGAGAGAGAGAGAGAGAGAGAGAGCTGCAGGATGGGGTGAAATTCATGTTGATAAATCATGTGGTCACTAGCACAGGCCTATGTTTATCTCTTGCTGTCAGTGGAGTATGGGGCCTGAGATACCGTTCACACACTCACACACACACACACACACACACACACACACACACACAAGGATGGTAGAGGGGTGTTGTTACCTGAGATACCTTGCTTTTCCTGTCCCCCCCCCCCCCCCCCGCCCTCCCCCCCCAGCTTCCTCCATCCCCCTCCTCCCTTCATCAGGGGGGATGCGGAGGCCACTGATAGGGTGAACCTCCCCTTCCATCTCTCCTTTTCTTCCTGCTTTGTCCAACACACTGCCCCCCCCCTCCACCCCATCAGTCAACTGTTTGTGCTGATTACCGGTTGACTAATAGTCTTTAAACTAGTCTCTCTCTCTCTCTCTCTCTCTCTCTCTCTCTCTCTCTTTCTCTTACTCGCCAGGCAATGGGAAACTGTAAACACCAAAAAAACCAACTGAATTCCCTTTCGTGCACCAACAAGCAAGAATTCACACTTTTCTGTAGGGGCTGACAACTGCGCCACGAATTGCAAAATCGCTACATTCATTACTTTGTTGCACCAATTTTGGAGGTGAACTTGAAGTTCTGCGGTCGCTTGATTCGAATTTGACTGTGGATGCTTTTCAAACACCTGACGGCTTCTCAGCTTCTTTTCTACGATATCAAGCAAAGTTGTTCACGTATAATGCATTAGGTGTCACAAATATGTCTACTGGCAAAAAGACTGTTTATAGTGCCACAACAAACATAATTAGGACTTTAATAAAGGAGATCAGATGCTTTGTGACCTTTTACCTTGACTGGACATATGTCCTCCATAACAACATCAACCTCATGACGCCATTTGAAACCCACAAAACCCACACAGAACATTTTTCTCACTGTGCTACATTTTTTTTAGGTGAAACTTTCATGTTCCCAGTGGGAGAACGGGTAAGCACGTGTAATAATCTGATGCAGATCGATGGGCGGGACCACACGGTTCTGTGGATAATGGTCCCGTCACCACAGTGGCATGTATGTACTGTACTCGCGATTTATGTCTTTGCCAGTGGGGTGCTCAAATGAAGTGAATACCACCAAAGTTAAGATTGTCACAACATCACTTTTATTGCGCTTGCTTTAGTAATTACCGTGGTGCAGCTGCTGTCATCTGTCAACGTAGACGCACACCCAAACGACATGCAACACTGCTCTGCTACAAATTCATCACTGGTGGTGGATCCTCACTCTGACTGTCTTTACACTCGGTATGTCTCGTTTTTTTAACTACAAATTCGTCCGTTTTTACCCTGATCATCACCCGTGTTTCACACTTGCTGTGTCGCTAGCTAGCAGCTACGTGATTTAGCCGACTCTAACGTTACATTGGCAGTTGGCTACGTGGCCACGCCCCTTAACGTAGCCTACACACACACAGAGCTGTAACAAGTTTAATTGGATAATGCGATTTGTAGTTAAAACGTTCACCTATAATAATAAGTAATAATAGAATAAATAGATGCGTTTTTTTTTTTATTTAAAGATGCAGTTCTTTAATACATTTATTTATTAATTAATTTTTTAATCGGCCTTCCCCGTGGGTGCTCAACGTTTTCGGTGGGTGTTCGAGCACCGGAGCACCCACGTGATCGGCGTGTATGACTGTACTGAGCTGTGAAGCGCTCCTGCAGCTTTGCTCCCAAATGTAATTGTTTGTTTGACTCTATTTTTATTTATTTATTTACTTTTTAGCTGTCAGAAAGCAAAAGGAATCAGGACCCGTCATCTGGGAGACTTGGGACCACGACGTGCTTGTTGCGGGGTGGATGCTGTAGAGATGCACAATATGGAAGCTCTACGACTGAAACGTTTGGCATGATTGTAATTCTACGCACACACACACACACGCACACACACACACACACACACACACACACACACACATATGACTCACAGTGTTTGGCTGTGTGTTTATTGTTTACGTGCCAGCCGTCGCGCATTACGCCGTGTGTGCATTTCCATATGTGTGTGTATTGACACATGCCTGTAAGTGTGTGCTCTCATACTGGCGCTGACAGTTGGGAGTGTCACTGTGACATTGTGGCCCTCTTTTGAAAAGAGCCACAGCGCGGGCGTGTGTGTGTATATATATATATATATATGTGTGTGTGTGTGTGTGTGTGTGTGTGTGCGTGCGCTGGAACAGGCCGGTGGGAAGAGAGACAGATTGCGTTTTAACAGCCATCGCTGTCATCTCCAACAGCTGTCCTCTTCCCATTCTCTATTCAGAGGGCCTGTGTTTGCATTGTCTCCCTCATGACCTCCCTTCAAAGACCTACCGAAGAGAGAGAGAGAGAGAGAGAGGGGGGGAGAGAGAGGGAGGGAGGAGAGATAAAGCGAGCGGTCGAGAGAGAGAGGGAGGACAGACGTGGAGAGGAGAGAAAGGAAAGGAGAATAAAGAGAGAGAGAGAGAGAGAGAGAGAGAGAGGCAGACTGACGGACAGTGGAGGGATGCAAATAGAGGGCAAGGAGAAGAGATAGAGTGAAAAGCGACTGATGGCTTGACAGAAGGAACATTAGATGCCCCAACACTTTCCCCACCTCTCCTGCCTCTCCTGCCATCCCTCTCAATTTCTCCTCTCCCCTCCTCTGAATGTACTGTACGCTCCCTTCCCCTCTCTACAGCCTGCTCTCCACCTCCCACCTCCCTCCCTCCCTCCCTCCCGTCTTCCCACCCTCTCCTCTCGCTCCGTTTCTCCCCTCTCCGCCTCTCCGTCACTCCCCCCCCTCCCCACCCCACCCCACCCTCCATCGCTATACCCCCGTCTCTCCCATGTTGTCTCTTATCAGGTAGGGGAGAGATAAGGCCGCTATCTCCCCGTGCCAGGGCTTTGACACGACGCTTTAATGCATAATAAGTTCACTCATCTTTTAATCAATCCAGCCAAATGATGAATTTCCGAAGGGTTAACAGCCAGTCATTGGCAGGTTTCAAGCTAAAAACACAGAGATAAGGTCGGCCTCGAAATCAGAAGGGGGAGCGTCAGTTTTTTTTTTTGTTGCACGGACAGGTATGTGGTACAGCTGTCAAATTCTTAGCAGACCTCAAAAAAGTGTTTTTCCCGCCCACGCTTTTATTTTGAAATACTGAATTTTATTTTTTATTTTATTTATATATATATATATATTATTTTTTTTGAGCAAATAAATTCTCGCCAAATCTCTCGTGAGGTGAGTTGTATTGTCTTATTGTTATGGTATTGCTGAATCTGTGTTGGAAACAGTAGATTCGTTCCCCCGACGTATTCCAGTTATTACTCAACTCGTCAAGCCTTTTCCTGTTGGCAGATCAAAATCACACAGATCCACTTTTAGATCCTGGAGCCATTTGGAGAACGAGGGTGAATTAAAGTAGTTGTAGGACTCGATCCAGGTCAGTAGGGTGAACCCTGTCCCAGACCAGACACCCCCCCCGCCCCCCAAGCTGCCTCGTGGTGAGGATGCTTTCACCATCCTCACCCTCCACCCCCCCCTCCACCTCCTGCCCTCTTCATGGTTAGTTCATGGGTCAGCCGGGTGACAGGGCCTGAGTTGGGAGATAAGAGGAGGCCAGAATGGCATTACTACACCCGACACTCTGAGGGGTGACGGCGGGGCGGTGGCTGGACGGAGAGATGGAATGAAAGAGAGGGATTGAGCAGGGGGGTGGGGGGGGGGGGGGGGGGGCTAATCTGCCATCGTTTGAAGTAATAATACACTGTTGATAATCATCATGACATACAGAGAGAGGGACACACACACACACACACATGGGCATTGCACACAAAGACAGAGACAAACAGGAGGGCCTAGCAGACAGAAATACAGAAAGACTCTCGCCCCCTCTCTCTCTCTCTCTCTCTCTCTCTCTCTCTCTCTCTCTCTCTCTCTCCCTCTCTCTCTCTCTCTCCCTCTAAATCACAGCTCTCTGTACTTCCACCCAGCCGGTGCCCCTCCCTCCAATCCTGTGCGGATATCAGGCTGGTGCAGACGGGCTCAGCCCAGCTGATAGCAGGTCCTCTGGGGGTTGGGGATGGAGTAGTGAGGGGGTGAGACGTGGGTGGGGGTGTGTGGGGGGGGGGGGAGTAGGGGTTGGAGGGTGATGGGGGGTGGGGGGGGGGGGGGCAGGGGGGTACGGGGAGGTGGGGCAGCGGCTCAGGGAGTAGGAGGCTTACCCTGCCACCCCAGATATGGAGGTCAGGGGTTAGGCGGGGCAGGACAGCCAGTATGCTATCGACGGAGAGGATTGTGTGTGTGTGTGTGTGTGTGTGTGTGTGTGTGTGTGTGCGTGCGCGCGCGTGCACGCCATGTATCTGTGTTTGTGTTTGTGTGGCTGTCCGTCTTGCCTGACTGTCTTTCTGTCCGTCCCTTCTGAATCCCAATCTGTTGATGTACCTACCTGTTCATCTCCGTCTGTGTGTGTGTGTGTGTGTGTGTGTGTGTCCTGTATCTTGAGATAATCATTACCATGCAGTGTGTGCGAGTATCTAAACGTGTACTTTTTTTTTTTTTGAACCGACATACTGTAGATGGCATGTATCTGCCGGCCGTGGCTCGGGCCAGCGCGCAGCAGTTAGCTGAGGCGAGGGATTGTGCGCAGGTGCACGGCTAAACAACTCATGAAGACAAATGTCTTTATTTCTATTTCTGGAGTGATTGTGGAAATATAATCAATTAAGGGGGACACTTCATCTTCCAGCAAAATGCCAATTTGACCCCCGCGGAGAGCAGATCTGGCCTGACGGTGAGCGGTGTATTGTCACAGGTGCAGATATGCTGCTGAACCACATTTCAACATTAAAACGAGAGAAAGCAATTTCCTTTTGTTTTGTGTCCACTTTTGTGATTTGATGACACTGAGCACCGCTGATTTTTCCAAACGGATTTTGAATGAATGAAAATATTTGTCTTGCGAGGTTATAGAAAATATACTTTACTTTTTTTTTCTTTCATATTTTTCTATTTCTAAATGATTATTTTTGCTATTTCCATCTTAGTGATTTATTTTTTCCTCTTCCTCACCACATTGTCATATAACTTCTACCTTCCATTCTTATTCTGTCTTGCCTCACAATTTACTACCTTTACTACCCTCCTTCCTGCTTTTGTAGTTTCCCTAACCCGCCTCTCTCTTTACTGCCTCTCTCTCTCTCTCTCTCTCTCTCTCTCTTTCTCTCTCGCCATTTCAGCTCCTGCATTCTTATCTCTATGTTGCCGTCCTCAGTAATTATTATTATGTGCGGCAGAGATAATTCGAAAGCTGTGAGGAGAGAGAGGAGGGAAAAAAAGGGATGAAAGAAACAGTGGCTGTGGCTTCCTGGGCTGTGCTTCTCTTATCTGACCTTGGGCAGAGCCACTTATTGTTAGGCAAATCTCATGTGCAGAAAAATGGAGTGAACGGCTGTGAGAAAGAGAGTGGGGGGGGGGGAGGGAGGGGGGAGGGAGTGAGGAAAAGAGAGGGAGAGAGAGAGAGAGAGGGAATGGTAGAGAGAGAGAGGGGGGAGGAGATGGATGGAGGTAGAAGGAGAGATGTCAGAAAGCAGCGGGGAGAGGGAATGTTTTATGAAGCGATATGGGGAAGAAAGGAACGGCAAGAGAGAGGGATAGAGGTGTAAAACTGCACGGAGAGGTGGAAGGCAGACGTATACACAGAGGCTGGGAGATATAGAGGGAGGGGAGAGAGAGAGAGAGAGAGAGAGAAGATGACGATGGAGAAGAACATGAAAGAAAAGTGGAAGATGAAGCAGAGGAGAGGCAGAGATGAACTAGGAGTCATTTTATGGAGGAAAAAAAAAGGAGGAGGAGAGAGGAGGGGAGAGGAGGGGGAGCTTTATGGGGGTGGGCGGTATCCAGTTTTCATTGCCTAGTGAAGTAGACACTTTTGGCTTGTTCAAATAAATCTCTGCGCTGAAGAGTAATATAAAATCAATTCACTTTTTTGTTTGAGCTGCTCAAATTTGTCTGCGTGTTGTGCTTCCTGTTGTACGCGGGCTCTGATTTGTGTCTTCCTATTCTCTGTTGACATCTCAGTGACTATCTCTCAATAACCACTACTAACCAATACATGTGTGGTTGATTCAGTCTGAAATGAAAACTCACAAAAAAAAAAACTCACAAAAGGTGAATTAAATCAAAATAATGTAAATAATCAAAATAATAAAAGTTACATCCTATACACATAATAAATGCAATCATCATTTTTTTCAGTTTTCATTTTTCCTGCAACTAAAATAGAGTACAAGCCCTCAAATGCATCACACAGATGCATGCATGGTGCAAGCTGCAGCATTTCATTTGAAGTTCTCCTGCCTCCTTCTGCAAAGAGTGAAGTTCCCTGTGTCGGCTGTGCAGCCAGCGTGCACACTTGCCGAGCGGGGGTGGGGGGTACGGGTGCAGGGGGGTGGGGGGTACGGGTGCGGGGTGGGGGGTACGGGGGGGGTTGGACCATAAATTCCCATCAGTGGCG
Organism: Hoplostethus mediterraneus; assembly: GCA_034670385.1. Classification (NCBI taxonomy): domain Eukaryota; kingdom Metazoa; phylum Chordata; class Actinopteri; order Trachichthyiformes; family Trachichthyidae; genus Hoplostethus; species Hoplostethus mediterraneus. Next base: position 1,005,462 of record JAXDDW010000068.1, on the reverse strand, counting down.
TCCAGGCCCATGAGGGGCTGACGTGTGGCCTTTTCCACCGACGCAGCTCAGCTTTCTTTAATTACAACCCATTCTGCAGGAACAACAGGCTGTCCTTCCACCAGATTTAAAACGACCTACTCCTAGTAATTAATCGGCCTGCGTGTCCTTCGCAAGGTGCAAAGTGTGTGTGCGTGTGTGCGTGTGCGCAATTCCGTGTGTGTGTGCGTGTGTGTGTGTGCGCGCGTGCGTTTATGTGTGAATGTGTGTCATCTTTCTATTCAGATGAATAAGAAGTCAGTCATTGAAATGTGCGGCGCACGTGATTTTCGCTCGCCTGATGTTGTTGTGTTGTGTTTTGAGTCTCAAAAAAAAAAAAAAAAAAAATGAAAAGCCTTAAAAACTAAAACAGTGTGATTTCTCTTGATGCCACTTACCCAACATCAATCTTGAACACATCACCTTAGGAGTGACATCTTATACCATCCGGCCCCTCTCCATCAGCTTTGAGATATCTTGAGGTTTATCGGTTGCTGCCCGGGTTGACAAACACACTGTGTTTTGTATGATTTCTTGCAGTTCACCATCAGTTCAGGCTCTCCCTCTCCCTCCTCTCCCTCTTTGCCGCTCTATCCTAGTACGAGAGATTTTAAAACTCTCGTGTTGTAGATGGTTATTGCCCCAGACAGGTAAGTAACCACTTGCCATCGCAGTGAGGAGAGGAGACTTGGACGCTCTTGCATGCGTGACACAGGTCAGGCAGGTATTGAGTGCAGGTGCTTATTGTGAATTGTGCAAGGGAAGAGGTGAATGAGCCAATTGCACACACACACACATAAGCAACATATATCAACATCATCATTATCATCATTATCACCATCGACAACAACCTCCCATGACGCTCTTGCCCTTTGATTGCTGGCCTATCCTCTCAGCTGCCACCTTCAGGACCAAAAACACCCTGGTCCTCTGTCCTCTCTGCTCCCTGCCCCCATAAACCACTTTTTCATCCCCCCCCCCCCACCCTGTCCCCCGTCCCCATCCTCTTCCCTGCAGTCCACCCCTGCCGGCTGCTCCATTCAGCTTCTTTAACAGAGGAACAAACAAACAAAACACCCTGGGGTAATGAGGCCGCCTCTGGGAATAGACACAGTGAAAGGAGCCTTACTTATTGATGTGGGATTGACTATTATTGAGAGGAAGAGAAAGGGGCGATACAGAGAGAGAGAGAGCAGCTCTGATCTGATGTAGTGGATTGAGCTGTCCGGCGCTGTTTAACTTAAAAGGTGACAAGACAGAGCCCTGACCGGTGACTCAGGCAATGAGATAACCACCTTCGGCCTATTGTACCGGCAGCGGTGGTCTGCGGCGGCGGTGGGCTGTTCCCACACTTTGAACGGGAGAGGATGCTGTGTTGGCGGAGGAGTGTCGTGACCGCAATGACCCTTGGGGGGTCTGGACCAATGGCGCTCCTCATCAGCTCACATCACCACAACAGTACGGTTCATTAAATCACAGGCGATGTGTTTGTGCGTGACTCATTACGGCGCAGAATGAGGAGCCTGACATATCCTCTTATAATAACTCAAATATAAAAATATAAAAATATGAAATAAAATAACTCCGCTATTGTGAATGCATGGCAAAAAAAAACAAGAAGAAGTGAAATGAATGATGTGGAAATTGCACTTTTAATTAACCGTGCTTCACGATTTGGTTAAAACTTTACAACTTGTTGATTTTTTTTGTTGTTGTTTAAAACCTTTTTTTCCCCCACTTCATATTTGTGATAATATTAAAATTATGATTCAGGTATATCAAATCTTTTTTAACCACTTTTGTATTACTCTCATTTTGCCTCACTATTAATGAAAAAGTGGCACGCTCCTTGAGTGGAGGAGGCCAACAGGAGTTCAAATTCATTGCCACGCTTAATTATTGAAAAAGCTTCAAAAAATAATCCACCCTGGCAATGAGCTCCACTCTGTTATCAAACACCATGAAAATTATATTCTTTTTAGCGGTGAGACAATTTGATCACAACAGTTGTTTATTGGGAAAGATAGCAGCACAAGTATCGGTACTCTTTGTTACAAAGCCAATTAACTGCCTCCTACGTTTTACTGTTTATGGTTTTCTTTCATTCCTCGCGAGGACTTCAAATTTGACCCTTCTGGATCAGGAGAGGCATGCTGGTTTCTGTTTTTTTTTTACCTCTATCAAGCAAGCAGCCTCTTGCATCATCTACTTGCTAAGTATCATTCTGTTGCTTTCGTTCATTTATTTATTTACTCATTTATTTTGACTAATAAAATGTCAAGTTCTGAAGCGAAAAAAACGCCATCGTCTTTCCATGGAGATTTTAATGTTTCTCCTTAGAGGAAATCTTTCCCCCCCCAAAAAATCTTTCCCTTGATGCATTGTGGTACAATAGTTATGGTTATTGACATATTCACTCCCTCCGAGTCCCAACATATAGACATTTCATCAGTCGACCGCTCAGTCCACACTCTGCTACCAGAGTAAATAATGGCCGAGCCTGATCCATACCAGACAATCCGCAGAGATTCAGAGGCTGTCACCGATGCTTGACAGAGCATCTGAAAGGAACAGACCATCAATTCTTGTGATCCCGATAGGCCATGCTTGAACCAGCTGGTCTTTTCCCTTTTTTTTTTGTTGCAGGGGAAATCAGAACATTCCTGAGACATTCCCGCATTAAAGAAATCTTGTAAAATTGTATGTTGCACCAATTAAGTGCAGGCATAATGTTTCATGCAATGTCACGTCTGTGCAAGCCAAGCAGCTGGCGGCAGCTTTTCATTTTGAAAGTGCCAGATCAGTTATTATCGATGTCGTTTTTTGTTTGATTGAGATTTTTTTGTTTTCGATTCATTTTGTTTTCACTTCCTGTAGGGCTCCGACCCCGCGGCTATGAAGTGAAATCTACCTAAGACAAGCTTTTTATTAGCTTTGCAACCAAGGATGCCAATAATTGTCACAACCATCTCTTTTAGAATGAGAGCTCTTCATGTGTTTATTTTATTCCTTTTACTTTTACTTTTTTTTTTTTATCAAGGATCCCCAAAAGTCCCGGAGGGCGCATCACACTTTTCCGAGGCAAAAAGAACAAAAATTAATTTTAAAACGGCAAAACGTCAAGCAAAATGAATTCGAGTGAACGGAAAACAGAAATGCCGTACGTGATTTGCTCCACCTCTTCCTCGTGCGCATGTATCTCAACAACAGCCAATGAGGCGCCCCGGACCGGCGTGCAGGTACCGCGCGCTCACGACGCCGCGGATCCGAGGCCGGTGTTCGGCCTCGTGTCGCACGGCGCCTCCTCCTCCCTTTCCTCGTTACTCCCCCAAAAACACGGCGTCTAATGGAACACAAGGTAATCGAGAACGAAAGAACGGCGCTCTGCTCTTACACGGTACGTCGACGCGTTTGCCGAAGACCCTGTCCCGCCCCGTTACGAAGCAAAACCACGAGTTAATGAATTCTTTTGTTCTGCTCACGCCCCGTAGAACACACGCGCAGATGCAGAAAGGTTGTTGTTGTTGTTGTTGTTGTTGTTTGTGGTATTAAGGGGGTATTTCTGACATTGGAGGGCCAGGGCCAGAGTGAAGGGCAGCTGCCAATGCTGGAACCTGCGTGACAGTTGTAAATGGCTGGCCCAATCGGCTCCTTGTAGTAATTATCTAAATGGGCTCATTCAAAACCTCTTCATTGTGGAATCAGTTCATTAATTAGCTGTTTCACTGACAGGATAATGGTGAGAGCATGCTAAATAGATTAGTCTGGAGCTTGATTTATTGTTGCAAGGCACCCCCCCCCACCCAACTGTGTTTATCACCCTCTCTCACCCCCCCCTACCACCACCCCCACCTCTCTGTTTTTCTCTTGTCTTTGTAGCATCTATAAAAGCCACCCACCTACTCGCTTGAAACCCCCCCCCCCCCCCCCCCCCACCTCGATACGAGGATGAAAGAGCTTGATAAAGCAACGAAATTTGAGAGAGTAATGTATAGCGGAGGCAGGTGTTCATTTTACGTACGATACGGGTATCCGCAGGTAAGGTGATGTATGGAGGAAGCAAAGGGTGCCCCCTACCCCCCACACACTTTAACAAGGACGTTGAGTACCTCCGAGTCAGTCGCAGTTATGTTCCTCTGGCTTCATATTGCTGCAGATCGGTATCACGGGTATTTGTTTTTCTAATGGGTGCAACAATGTATTACTAATGTCTTACTTACCACGTATCTGATCTCATTTTCCTCACCTTATCTGTTTTTTTTTGTTTTTTTTTTTTCAACAAAGCATTTTTTAAAGCTGAGGAAAATATGCCACAGCCACTTTTATCTGAGAAAAAAAAGAAAAAGCCTGAAAAAAAATGTATTTCTGTTCCCTTTTATATGACAAAACATGTCATCTGTCACCTATGTGTCATTCCACGTTAGAAAAATATGTGTTCAGTTTGTTGAACTGTGTTGGACTTGGACCTAGACTTCATGGTAGCCTCATGGTTAGCAAGCTGGATTTTTTGCTGTTTTAAATCCCTGCACCAGTTGGAAGAAATCTGGACTGGGAGAGTGAATCTTCCTCAAGAACCATCGCTGTAGATCCCTTGAGCAAGGCACGTCAGCGCCAGCAGCCCCACTAGAGCAGCTCGATGAAAAACTGTGGTCATCCTGAGTCTATAATATTTTGTCTCTGTCTTTGGTCTACTTGCCTGGTCAAATAAGGTCTACGAATCATTTGTCCAATCATATTGCGCACCTTATGTATTCCTATACGTTCCCATATGTTCCCTAGCTTGCCTACCCCATGAGCTCCAGGGGATCAAGCACACTGAGCGATCACCCGCTTCACAAATCTTTCTTCTCTACACATTCGTACACCAGCAAATGCTACCTTAGCGCTATCCCATTTTTAGACAAATTGAATTGAATTGTGGCTCAGTGGTTGGCTGCTGTCACCTCACTAGCAAGAAGATCCTGGGTTTGGATCCCGGATCCCCGGTCCTCTCCGTGCGGAGGTCCCGTGTTCTCCCCGCTGTAGTCGCGTGGGTTTCCTCCCACAGTCCAAACGCATGTCAGGTGGCTCGGGCGTAGGTGTGAGGGTGTGAGTGTGTTTGTCTGTCCTGAACTTACCAGGAACCGGTGCCTTTTTGACAGGCTAATGCAACACTAGAAATGGAGTGGAACTAGATTTGAGGTTTATTATGAGAGCAGAATATTTTGAAATGATCCAGCCAGATGAGTATATGGAGACCAACAAATAATGATCTGCTATGTTTACTGTTATTTACAGAAAAACTACAGGCCTATTTGTGATGAAAATCCACTCGACACATGGGGCTAACTCTTTCTGTCCTCATCTATATCAGTGGTGATAAGCACATAGCACAGGGTGACATGAAGCCCAAATTAGATGACAAATAAAAAAGAAATCAAGTCAAATTTGAAAAATGCTCCCCAGTTAGGGAGAAAGACAGAAGTGGGGTTGGGGGGGGGGGGAATAGGATTATTGAGACATAGAAAGAGTGAGCAAGAAAAAAAAGGAGGTGTTATTGAGAGCACTGGAATCACTTGATTAATCAAGAAAGAGAAGCAGGGCTCTCTCCTGCCAATGTCCAATCAAAGCCGGAGCGGCTCTGGGCACTGCTCGGCGGGCCAAATCCTCTTGTTGCTCCACCAGGAGCATGAAAGCCAGGAGGGGAGTCTCCTTTTGTCCGCACAAAGGCAACCCTAACGCGCTTTCACCGCGACAAGAAATGGGAGGGCTGTTTTGGGGATGGGGTGGGGTGGTGGTGGGGGTGCCTGAAAAACAGCCAACAAGAGGTGCGAATAAGATGCCCATTCATCTCCTGAGCTTTACACTAATTCCCCCGACCGTCTCCTTTTCTTCCCTTCGTCTGCTCCGCCACAAAACAACAAACAGCGAGAGGGAGTGAAAACACAAGGATCTTTGGGGGCTTAGAGCAGACGTGTAATCCCCGCCACTTCTGACCCTCCATCGGTGTGTAAGTCCCTGACCTCTCCATTGAAGGGCCCGGGATGTGTGTCTAAAGGACGGGTGACCCTCCCGCGCACACATTTCCACACACACACATGTACACACCCTATTGCCCCCAACACAGCCCCTTCACTCACACACACAACCACACTCCAAGCCTTTTAAAGAGCTGAGCTGAGGAATTCGGGCTTTTGGAACACCTCGGCGGGCGCTTGAAAGGAGCTCGTCTGTGAGGAGTCTATAAGTAGGGCTCGGACTGATCGTGTTTCTTTTCTCCCACCATTTAATTCGTCTTTAGAGGCCATCTCGTTAACACGATCTTCCCTTGCTTTTTTCTTGCCTCCCCCTCCCCTCGCCCCCAAAAAGACCCCCCCCCCCCCCTCCCTCCATCTTGCCCAACTTCAAAGGTCTCCGTCAGCCGAGGAAGAAAGTCACCTCTTTCTTCCATTCAGTCTCTCGCTCTCCTCTCTCCTCTCTTCTCGCTCCTCTTTTCTTCGCTGTGGCTTTCTTTCTCCTCTCTCTCTCGCTCTCTCTCTCTCTCCTCTCGCCTCTCTCACCCCCCCCACCCCCAAAGCGGCCGCGGAGAAATCATCTCACTTTCTGCTGCTGCTTTGCATTTGAAAAAAGGTGTAATTAGCCAGAGGCTGCGAGAGGGGAGATGGGTTGAGTGAAGAAGGCGCTGAAGGGAAAAGGAAGGAGCTAAAAAAAAAGGGGAAAAAAAAAAAGATGGCTGCTCTCTGTGTCCCTGTCAGCCATCAAACCCAGAGGCCAAATCTGCTCTGTTCAACCTACAGAACACATCCTCCACAGTGACACCTGATAGGGGGTGTACGGGGTCGACTTCCATTCAGGGTTTTCCGACAAAAGCCATTTTCATATTTGTTATTAGTCTTTGCACGAGTGATGAAAAATAGCGGGAAGCGTCAGCGGTCGGATTGCGCTCCTTTTTTTTTCGTGGTTCATTTCGTGATCGGATTGCTCGCCGACCGAACAACGTATGGAAAATAGAAAAAAAAAAACCCTATCGCTTTGTTATCTCGTTTCAGTGGATCCCCGTTTCAGGACGCGGGCGGTGTTGCTTCGGCTCGTTTTCCCGGTCTCTTTCAATCATCCGCGTTTGCGTATAGCCACGAGGCGGAGAAAGGCTCAGCCCGAGCATATCTAAAGGTGCAGTGTAATCCTGTAATATGCAGAGCAGTGAGGAAAATTCATTCTCCCCTCACGCCCATCGGGGTCTTAAGCCCCCCCGATGCAGCTGATAGGGATCCGGTGTTATCTCCGCAACACAGAACAATTTAACACGCTCACCCCGGTGCACCCACACACACACACACACACACACACACATAGGCGCGCTTCAACACACCCACGGATGTAAACCAGAAATCAACCCCATGACCACCTTCAACACACACACACACATGCAGTCACACACATTTGCACACAGCTGCTTCGCGTCAGAAGGACCGTGTACGTTGACTCATCCACCAGCTCACTGTTTCTCTCTGCTGTGCTTCCTCTGTTCCTATACCCTCCTCATCTTGCCCTCTTATCGTAGCTTCAGCTCAAATACCCCAGGACTCAAAAAAAAAACCGCTTTACACGCTTCAGATGCGTTCAATTGAATTTGATCATTTCCATCAGGAGGAGAGGACAGGAGGAGGAGAGGAGAGGAAACAACAGGAGAGGAAACAAGAGGAGAGTGGAGAGGAGGCTCCTGCCCTGGAGAGCCAGAGGGCTTATCCAGAGGAGAGCATCGGGGGACCGGGCTGTTTGTTCTAGTCTGGGTCTCACTGTTTGTTTTGTCTGGTTTGGTTGCTTGTTGTTTACTCGAGTCTTATATCGCTTAGCATTGTTTTATCTGGTGCGAATTCGTCCATTGCTTTGCCTGCATCCACGCTATCGGCGACGCCGTCCAACCTGGCGCTCCTCCACAGGAACGTTGCTAGTCCTCACCAGTAT
>JAXDDW010000068.1:820000-995000 GCA_034670385.1 Hoplostethus mediterraneus | reverse complement strand
AGCACCTTCAATCCATCGGCCGGTCCATTAGTGCAGCCAGATGGGGGAGGCTGGGTCCTGGCGGCGGTGTGTGACCCTACTCTGATTAATAGAGTAGGTGAGGGCAAAGGTGCAATGCACACCCCCATTCATTACCTCATTAGGATGGCCCGCAGTGAAAGGTGATCTCCCTCATTATATCTCAATGACGGCGACTGAACTCGACACGGTGCGAGCTGCCCAGTCGGTTGTCTCGCTCTCCTCTCTGCCCGGGGTCTCACCCACCTGTCTCACATCCCATTTCTTTACACCATTCCGCAGAAAGTCACACCACTTTACACAAGGGGTTGAAATCAGGAAGGAAATCATACCGGTGAACAATTGCACACAGGGACTCGAAAGCAGCTGCTCACCTGGTGTATAGAATAATGCTTTTAAATGCTATATTACACAGGATATGAGCCAGCGGATGAAAACAATATCATCAAGTGTGTGTGTGTGTGTGTGTATGTATGTGTGGCGTGTGTTTTTGTTTGTGTATACAGTGGCAGTTAGCGTTCACACCGCTAAAGGTGAGCCTGGTTGTTTGAATTAGTTCTTTATTAAGTGTAATTGAGAAGGTTATATTTGTGAGGTGAGATTCCTGCCATGTTTGTTTTCCCTTGTCACCGTAGCCTTCAAATAGGAACGTTTATTCACGCGCGTGCAGGGAAAGTCATTCCCGTGCATTTCTTTCATAATAACCCTCACCCGGTGAATCAACTTCCCCTCGTCGTTTGAATTCAAAATTTTAAGCGTGGTGAAGGAACGTATGAATCGATGAAATGATGCAGAAAAAAAACAACCATCACGCTGACTAGGGAGGAGAGGCTGCTGTTATATGTGAGGATTTATGAAAATGTCTATCTGAACCTATGAGATATAGACAGTTTGGCTGAATGTGTTATGACTGTTCTGTTCTCTTATCATTGTATTGTATTATTAGATGTGTTATGCTTCCATATGAAAACAGCACTAACCGAGTGTAATATGAAAAAGCATCTAAAGATGTGTGTGTGTGTGTGTGTGTGCATGAATGCAACAATAAACTGGTATATTTATATATTTGTGATATATTTGTGAGTATAGGGTTGGCAGCCTCCGGTGGGATAGAGGTGTTGGTGGGCTGAGGAGGAGGGAAGGGAGCAGGGGAAGATGGAGGGAAGAGAGAGAGTCCCTCAGGCGTGTCCGGGCCCTGATGGCTCCCCTGACAACCTCCTCTGTAATGGTCTCCCTCTCTCTCTCTGAGTGCTGTGAAATTGCAGGCCGGCGCTCTACAGCTGAGGACTCAGAGGAGACAAACGGCCTTTTAATTCAGAGCGCAGAGAGGTGACGGAAAGGAAGGCCCTAAGGGAGGGCTACCAATCAGACATCCATCATACTAACCTCTCCCCTGGGACCGGCCCCTGCCAGAGAGGGGCCCCCGGAGGTGGGCTAGGGGGTACGTGTGCGTTAGTGTGTATGCATGTGTATGTTGGCGGTGGTGGTAGCGGTGGGAAGGGGGCTAGAGGGTAGGGGGTGGGGGGGTAGAAGGAGAGGGGAGGAGCAGGCATTGCTCAGGTGTCCAGGCTGTCATGGTACAGGGTGGAGGTGTTGAAGAGAGGAGGCATGAGGCAAGATACTCGCCTGGCTCTGCGCTATTACTATCCTCCGGAGAGAAGAAGACTTTTTCTCTCCATATCTCCCTCCTATATCTATATCCTAATTTCCTAATATCCAATTTGAAAGAAATTGAAACTAGAAACTAGAAACGTTCACCTCGTTTTTTTTTTTCTGTCCCGAACACGCAGATTCTGTAAGAGCCGGTGCAGAAAGAACCGGACCCCCGGGGACGTGTAGGGACGTCGGACATCGCCTGCAGTGCATGCATCCCCCTGTGCATTGCAGGAAAGAAAAGAAAGGAGAGAGAGAGAGAGAGAGAGAGAGAGAGAGATAGAGAGAGAGAGAGAGAGAGAGAGAGAGAGAGAGAGCATGCATAGCTGCCTAGATTTCGTGAAGGACTCTTGGTAGACAAAGGGGAAGTGATGCTCAAACCATTTCAAATGTTGGTTCCTCGAAATAATGCGTGTTGTGTTTGTCTGCGCATACGTGGAAGCAGTATCGTGTAGTATTCCAACAAAGCTCCAATCTACAAAAAAATCTGGGATTCCTGTATGATTTTAAACCCTCTTCTTGAAGCCCCGGTCTGTCCGCCTTACCTGGCTCCAAGGCTTTCTGATTCTCATTTGATGCGCTAAACAATCCACGAAACTCGTGCGCGGAAGCCGTCTCTGATAAGCTGTGTGATTTTGTGACGAGACAATGGAGGCACGATTTGGCCACAGAGCTTGAATGGGTTGATACTTGTGAAATGAATTCCACTCTAGGCCGTGGGGTCGCTGGGGTTTTCCACTCTTGGATGTTTAGCATTGAAAGGATTTCTAATGTTTTATTGGGAATTTTTTTTTTTTTTTTTCTAGGTATGCTGATCAAATGGCTCTCAAACACACACTTGTTATCATCCATTGGTCAAGTGACATGACCATTCGTTCATGATGTGACACCCATGATGATGACATGTGTATACCAACGCAGCACAGATGAAGAATGAAGCCAATGCTCCCACCGTTTGACAAGCATAACACTCCTGATTCTCAGTAAATGATTGTATTATCATTCCATTGGTTCTAGGAGACATTATCTTAACAGTATTTCACATCATTTGTCAATTATCTTGACAAAGTCCAAAAGAAATGTTAACAGCAATTTGTTTGCACGCGTTTATGATATGATGTGACATAACATCATATTCCTGAAATTGTGTCACCTGAGTAATTCTGCTATCTGCTATTAACTTCTAAAAAGAGTCTGTTCAATATTTACATGGTGTCAGAGCAGGGATGTAGTGGAGGGTACGCCTACCTAAACCCAGTTCGCCCACCTTTTTATTTTCAGCAATAATATTTGCCTATACTTTTTAGACAGAAATTGTAGAAATTCATTGTAGAAATGATAGTTGGTAGCATCAAACTGATATAATCGGTATAAAGAGTCTCATAAAGACAAAAGCATCTTTTTCTTAAAGTATAAATAGGTCTTTGTTTGTATAGGTGGGTGGTTATGATGCCTTATCATTATCACTGGTTCACTGAGTCATAGTTGACTCACCCTTTTATTTACCCCTGCACCACTGTGTAGAGTCTACAGTCTGCAGAATATGTCATGCAATGTGTGATTGGTGGAGAAAAGAAAATGCCTCTGCTGTCCTTGGTGCTTCTTGCTGTCGGTACCCTGGACAGTTCCCTCCTCAAAGGCTGTCTTCCTTTCAGGTGAGGATCACGCTCTTTGGGTGGCTTGCTTACGCACAGTGCAGAGCAGAAAGGGAAAAGCAAACAGGCTTTGCACAATCAGATGTAATCAAATACGAGGCGGTTGCACGCAATCGCCTCACATGCTGTTTTTCCCACCGAGGGCATTTTGTGTATCACATGGTTGAGAGACTACAGTGAGTGAACAAAAATCATTGAGCCTATCTAGACAGGCCTCAAATACCCAAATGAAACTGTTACTACCAGATCAAACTGCTACTACTTTATTGTTGCTTACACAGTAAGCAACGATAAAAAGCATTTTTTCCCTGGAATTAATATCATAAGCTAAACTCCATTAAAGCTAGTTGAGTGGGTACACTAGGTCCCACTCAACTTGTTCTTTTATCCAGTAATTACACCAGAAACTTGAATTAGCCTGACATTAAAACAGATAGATAGATAGCTGCTGCTACTACTACTACTACTACTACTACTACTACTAAAACTACTACTACTACTACTAAAACTACTACTACTACTACTACTACTACTACTACTTCTACTACCACCACTACTATTACTACTATTACTACCACCACTACTACTACTACTACTACTACTACAACTATTACCACTACTACCATTATCACTACTACTACTACCACTACCACTACTACTACCACTACTACCACAACTACTACCACCACTACTACTACTGCTACTACCACTACTACTAATACTACCACGTATACTACTATTAATACTACTACTGTTAATAATAATACAATAATAATAATACGATGTGATTGGTATTGGCAATTATGTGTTAATAATAAAACCACAACAGCAACATTTCCTAGTTTGCTCCATCTGTTTAAACGTGTCGCCCTACAGTGTTAATCTGCTCCATTCTTGAACGGGATCGCCTCATCATGTGAAAAGAGTCAACCTCCACACCCGTGGTTATTTAAACGAATCATTATGAACGTGGAAAGAAAATGCTTAAACAAATCTCACCTCTCCGCTAACACGAATTAGCGAACTGCGTGTTTGCTTTACAGCAACTAACAAAACGGAGCTGTTGGTAAATATTGAAATTCCCTTCGATTGGTGGCCACTCTGTTAAACCACCGGGTGACCAGGGTCTCCCTATTGATGAGCTCCGGCTAATCCATCGCATTTCCCTGTAAATAGCTTTCTGCATGAGAAAAGGCTCACCCCCCCCACCCCTCTCTCTCTCTCTCTCTCTCTCTCTCTCTCTCTCTCTCTCTTTCCACCCAGCACAGGCACAGTGTAATGCAGGGAGGTTTTGCCATTAGGCTATTATAATGTTTTGTAGTATTAGCCCTTGTTCAGATACTCCCTCTCGCATTGCGTCTATTCAGGTTAATTTCAATGGCAGTACCGTGCCATGTAAAGAGGCCCTCTCCTCTGTTGCCTATTACACAGATATGTCCTAACCTTCACCATTTTTGGCAGGTCTTCTCCGAGTGTAGGGATCTTTCATGTTTAAACGTCCAATCAAAATGTTTGCTGAGCAAGAGAGAAGGCTATTCGTTTTCCATAATGTATAGGTTATGGTTTTCTCCTATAAGATCCACCTATGAGATGCTGAAGCTCCACGTTGGCCTGTATTACCCCAGTGGGCTACTAGAAATGCTCTGAATCCATGGTTCTGGACATCATGATTCTGGTCCTCTTGGAGGCTACAGCTATAAACATGTAACCATAACAACTGTGTTCTGATTGGCTGTGCGGGCACAGGAATTAACGAGGGCGTCATCCAATCTGAATGCAGGATGCGCGTCGCTCCTGCAAACCTCATGATAACCCAGGCACAGTGATGCGAAAGTGGCGACGTGAGATGAGGCGAAGAAAATAAGTGGACCCAAAACAAAGCATGCCCGAAGGATAAAATATTAGAAATTATTATTTTTTTAAAATCGAACAACGAAGTATTTACAGTTTATTCTTAATATACATCGTGAAAGAAAGTGTCTGGTATGTCCATTACACAGTCCATCAATGAATACAGCTGGCGCGGCTGAAATCCCTCTTTCTCTCCTCTGGATTGTGGATTCTGACAAGTGCCAGGACAGCAAATAGCAGGACCAGGACTACAATAATTCCCGAGGATTGTCACTTTGCGGCATTTAGTTTTTTTTTTTTTGCGCAATTGTCGCCTGACAGCACATTTGCTCCAGAATTTGTCCATCTCCCGGCGTCAAGACGTTGTTCCGCGTAGACCCGGGTTGCCCCAGTCCGAGCAGCGGTGTCCGTGTGGGAAGGTCGGCACTCGGCGTCCTCCAGGCCAGAGACATGATGGTCCTCTGTGCCGGGTGCGAACGGCCCATCCTGGACCGGTTCCTCCTTAACGTGCTGGACAGAGCCTGGCACGCAAAGTGCGTCCAATGCTGTGACTGCAACTGCAACCTCACCGAGAAGTGCTTCTCCAGGGATGGCAAGCTCTATTGCAAAATTGACTTTTTCCGGTAAGAGATAGCCTGTATTGCCAAGATTGAGAGCTCTTCAAAATTATACCGTGATCCTAGTCTACACAATAATTTATACTATAATGCCACAATATAAAATATTGTCAACATCTCTAACAGTAAATAAACGAAAAAAAAAAATCTAAAATAACAATGGGGCCCACAAAGCCAAGCCTAAAGATAAAGTGTGTTTGCACATTAGTCAAAGTATCAATTCACTTGCTCTAAAACAGTTTGGACCACCATAAAGTCTAAACACATTATTGATAGCACATTTATTTATTTATTTTTAACTTTACAACATTTTAAATTTGTAAACTTGTAGGCCCTATACAATATTGGCCACATCAGAATAGTCTGGTGTTTGGCCTGTTGACTGAGCCTCAACAATAAAACATAAGACATCTGAAATTTAATTTTTTTGTGTATAGTGTTTTATGCGTTTACCTTTTTTGTCTTCTGTACTAATCCATACAAGAGTTTTTTTTTTTTAAAACATCCATTAGGCTATTAAGCTTTGCACAATTCCTAATAAGTGTTTCACTTAATTGAGTGATAAGTGAAGCCCTTGTTTGTCTCGTTGCACTCTCTTAGCATCATTTTCATTTGTATGTGTCAGTTATTTTCTCCCAAATTGTCTAATGACATGTAAGACATAGCATTTAAGCCTTTGTTGGGATAGGCTATTATTGGCCCCGGACGGCCTTGGCCATCATATTACCCCGGTCCCATCAAGCTGCGGATTTAAATGGCCAGCCATTAGCCAGGCGAAACAGTAATCATCCTAATGTGTCCATTTGTTGTGTAAGTAGAGTTCTGCCCTTTCGCTGGGGGAGGCATGGCCATGCATGTGAAAGGGGATAGTGAAGCGATACCATTGCAAATGGACAAGCCTACATTAGTGTTAAAACAATGCACGACAAAAAGGGGTGCTTGCCTTCGCCAATGGCTTAAGCACCCCCGGTAAGGCCGACTCAAAGTCCACGTAGGCCCAGTGTAAGCCCCTCAACATCTTGCAAAACTCTCCATATTCAAAAAAACACGCACCCCGATTATAGGCACTGCCAGAGCACTAGAAATGTATGAAATGTGATGTGTTATTCTTGCTGCATGAACACAACAAGATAAAACGTCAGTAACACTTCACCTGCCCTGTGTTTACACTCTGCTGATGCACACTGTCAAACAGGGAGATTCTGTGAAATGTATTTAGGCTATTTGTGTATCAAATTGATAAGTCTACCCGCCCAGTATTTAAGCGGGTGAATATGGATTAAGAGAAGATTTTCACGCTAAGATGTTCATACTCTGCTTAATCCTATAATATATCCTTGGCTACAATGTGTTGATTGTCACTAATACGTTTTGCGTGGGGTTATTGTCAGAGCACCTCCATCATTGGGAGTTAGGCCCAGCTATGATTTTCTCCATTAAAAAAACAAAACAAGGGTGGCTTGGATTTCTCGCTTCACGAGGGCTTTTTACTTCAGTCAGAGTTGTGGAGCAATGTAGATATGTTTTCATTCATTAGGCCTATCACGGTAAACATAGCAGCCTATTAATGATGATCAGGCCTTGCTGCAGTAGTGAGAATTTTAAGGATGACTGGCAATTTTTAAAAATAATTTTCTAAGATTTCAAAATGTATTATTATTATTATTATTGTTGTTGTTGTTGTTATTATTGTTGTTGTTTTTGTTTTTGTTGTTTTCATTATAAGTAGTAATAGTAGTAGTGATTGTGGTTCTTACAGTATTACTGTAAGAACTAATAGAAATAGTACTAATAATATTATGGTTAGTAATAGTAGAAGTATTTGCATTATTATGATTATTATCATCATTATTAATAATATTATCCTGGTGATGCATATTATTATGGCTATGGCTTTTATTATTTTTGTTGTTCACATATATAAGCATATGCCTAAAATATTAAAAAATATTTCAATCAGTTATATAGTTCTATAGGATGTTGTGTGTTGGATCTAATGAGCAATTATAAGAAAACTATGTTGTTCTCTAGCAGGCCCTGTGTATTATTTACATTTACATTGATACTATCGCTGAGTGTGGGCCTACAGTGCGCGAGCCCGCTGGTGTTAAAAAGCCTCACACCAATTCTCTCTGTGTTTTTTCATTTTTTTTTTCAGACGGTTTGGCACGAAATGCGCTGGCTGTCTGCAGGGAATCTCGCCAAACGATTTGGTGCGCAAAGCCCGCAGCAAGGTGTTTCATCTGAACTGCTTCACCTGCATGGTGTGTAACAAGCAGCTGTCCACAGGCGAGGAACTGTATGTGATAGACGAAAACAAGTTCGTGTGCAAAGAAGATTATGTGAGCTCTGGTGCCATCAAGGAAGTCAACTTGAACTCAGGTAATCAACACCCCAACGCGTTCCCTCGTCCGGCGACAAGAACATGTAGAATATTTTGTACTAAATAGATTATTAAACTATACTGACCAGCCATTACCCTCTGCCAACCTTAGAATAATTGCGACGCTGGACCTCTGTGTGTGCGCGCGTGTGTGTGTGTGTGTGTGTGTGTGTGCGCCCGCGCGCGTGTGTTCTATTATATTTCAAAATGCAAAGCATCTACTCCATTTGGCCTATGTTTTGTTTGATATAGTCTATTAAGCCAAGCAGTATATGTAGAAACTATAATAAAAAAGACCTTGAATAAATGTCCGTCTCCCATGCAACAGCTTAATAGCGAATTCATTTGAAAGTCTGCCAGACAAAATGGCAATTTTGAATCAACATACTAAGACCAGGGGCTAACTGTGAGCTGAGCCCAAGCCTGACAGAATGGCAGGCCTGCTTTCATTAATTTATTTCTCCTCGGTCAATAAATGACGAGAGAACGACAGGGGTGGGCGACAACAAAATCTATTGATGGTTCTCTGAATTCAATTCAATTCCAATAGTCTTTAACCGGAGAGCATATTACAGCAACCTTGTCAGGTGAATGGTTTCAATATTTACCTCCAAAGGACAATGCTAGTTTGTTATTGTACGCCAGGCTCCATGGGGATAAGCACCATAGTGTAGCCTCTTCCATTATCTATCTATATTTATATAAGGGTCACAAGGACAACGATCCCATTCCCCATCATGCTTAGCTCACATTACAATGCTCGCTGGCTCTAAAGGTCTATCACATTAATGTTTATTATTTTCAAGCATGGCGAAATTTTGTTCACATAGAGAAGGCCTAAGCACTTTACCGAGAATATCCATATGTCCATTTTATTTATTCTCGTGTTCAATCTTAAAATAGTATTTTTCTTAAAATAGATGAAAAATCCAGCCACTAGTTCCCGATGCACTTTCTGAAATGTCCAAGAAATGATGTGTCTGTGTCTTGAAACGAGGCAGAATAAGGCAGATCACTCGACTGGGAAGAAAATGATCCTGCGAAAACAAACATTTGCTTTGGAAGCCAGTGAAATTAACTCAACCCGTTGGCAGAAAAGATTTTAAGACTCAAATAATAAATAACCAGTTAAGACGTATTTTGCAGTCATGCAGGTCTAGGCCTAATTAAACCAGAACCCCCCCCCCCCCCCCCCCTTGACATTTCCGATCGAGACCTTCCTATGTGTGTGTTTTTTCTTCCATTCCCCAGTGTCGTCGTGTACAGATAGGAGTTTATCGCCAGATCTGCAGGATCCAATACAGGATGACATAAAAGAGACGGACAATTCAACGTCCTCAGATAAGGAAACGAACAATAATGAGAATGAGGAGCAGAACTCGGGGACCAAAAGGCGAGGGCCCCGGACCACCATCAAAGCCAAGCAGTTGGAAACGTTAAAGGCCGCTTTCGTCGCCACACCAAAACCAACCCGACACATCCGAGAACAACTGGCCCAGGAAACGGGACTAAACATGCGAGTTATCCAGGTAAGAGAGCGGCCGTCTGCATGGCGCTGTGTTATTGATGCAAACAGGCTGTGGGGGCTGCAGGAAAACAAAGCTGTCTATCACGGACGCGGTGATAAAAACACGAGGCTGCACGGACCTTCAAGGAGGGCCTACCTAAGACAATGACAAATTAGCGGTGAATGATAGATGATAAATCAGTGAAATTGGGTTTTAATTTTACTGAAACTCACAGACACATTTAATTGAAGACCTCATTATCCTCTTGAGAGGGGAGAAATGTCAAAACACGATTTGGTCTATTAGCAGGATATAGGGCTACTTTTGAAGAGAGCACAACTCACGACAAAGCTGGGAAATTATTTCCTTTTTGTATTATTTACTCAGAGATGGATGGAGAATTTTGTGATTGGCAAACAACATTTTTCAAAAGACAAAAAAAATATACCTTTTAAAAATAATTAGCTGAGGTGGCAATAAGAGACAGACACTATTCATATTATCATAGCCACCTGGAAAAGAAATAATGATAAAATACATAGATGGGGAACTAGTTGTGTGGCCTAAAAACACACTAGGTAATTGCCATATAACAGTGGAAGCATGCTTCTAGTTATTGCTGCAATCTTTTTCCATATCATAAAAACACAAATTAATGTTCATGTAGACTTTTGATATCAATTAAAACCTTTATACTTTAACACTTTTGATTATATTAATTCAATACTATTATAAATCAAATCCTCTTTTTTTATTTCCTATCAAATCTGTATTCCTATACACCTTGTATTGGTGGGGGAGGAGGGGGGGCTGGGTTATCTCCATTACTGAGAGAAGTTAATTTATACTATCAAACTGAGATCTAATGCAATTTATCTAGACATGGATGTAATAAATATGCATAATACATTTCTCAGGAATATCATCAATTTTGTGGAGACAACTATTTATTTAAGTAATCTTTGGTGTTACATAGCCGTCAAATTAGTAAATGGTGAGTATTTTTTTTTTGCGAAGACAAAAGGAATCCAAGCTACAATTAAAATCCATGTTTTTCATTATAATGCAAACATACTGTGCTTCGGATCTCTAGTTTTCCTCCCTCTCGTGTATATATATCGGCACACACGCACTTGCACGCACACACACACACACACACACACACACACTACACTTGGTGTCTGGGTGCAGACTGTGTCAGGATGATTAGCACCATCTCTGCCAGCTGTGATGTGGCTTTTTGTGCGCTCGCTGTAATTATCACTGATTTCACAGATTTACATATCACCCTCCCCTTGCCCACCTCTCTGCTCTTACTCACTTACAGCCCATTCCCACTCCTTATCAGCCCACAGCAGGGCTAGTGTATCATCTATAGATAATAGGCATGTTTGCTTGTGTATTGTGTGTGTTCTGTCTCAACAAAGCTCAATCAATCAATCAATCAATCAATCAATCAATCAATCAATCAAGCAATCAATCAATCAAGCAATCAACCCACCCATCCATCCTTCCACCCATCCATCCATCCACTATGTATTTTGTTGTGGTGCTTGGAGCCAAAATGGAGGCTTTATTTCGTCATCTCACTCCTCATTCGCTGTGTGTTAAATACCATTGCTCTCTGCGCGGGGAGCCCTCTGAGCCACGCTGGTTCTCCAGCATGTGTATGTAATCCCTAAGCAACGCTCTCTCGAGGGGAGCGAGAACATTTCCATAAAAATGTACCCTACAGTTAGACGATTGTTCTCAATAAGCAGGTGTCGCCTTTGCTGCCGGAGCACAGAGAGCAGTGCCTAAGTGGTTTTAGGTGTTTTTGTGTGTGTGTTTTTGTTAATCTGCAGCACAGTGGGATTTCTGCCTCTGGTGTAGCCTAGCTGGTGTTAACATACATCATTATGCAGCAGTGATGCAATGGGAAACGGGGATGTGTTATGTGCTTATAATGCAAAGTAATTCTTCCATATGTTGTACACTTTTACGTTTTTAAGTCTCTCTTTGTTCCTCCTCAAAGACAGTTTATTTAACGCCATTATATTCTGGTTTATGTCAGATAGAGACCAGACTATACATTGTACTTGCAATGAGATGCAATGTATTGGTCCACATTTATGCTACATTTCTATTAATGTATGTATTAATGTATTAATGTATTTATGTACCTCACACTGCAAAGCAAAAATCCCTCAAAGACTGATCAGTTTAGAAAAAAAAGGCGGTTTCAAGATCAAATCAAATCACATTTTATTTGTATAGCCCTTAATCACTGTTACAGTCTCTAAGGGCTTCACAGTGCCCAACATGTGAAACAATAAATGGTTAGTACACGACATCCCCCAGCCTTGGACCCTCAATAGAGGAAAAGGAAAAACTCCCACAAAAAACCTTTTAGGGAAAAAATGGAAGAAACCTTGGGAGGGGCTACTCAGAGAGGGATCCCCCTACCAGGACGGTCGTGGCGTGCAATAGATGCCAAGTTTGGGCAAGATAAACTTTACTGTTCAAGTTTCCGGGCCAAGACGTTGACACTTGCTCAAGGGTTTCTTATTATATTCTGTCACAGCTTGATGAATGAATGCTTCATTTGAAACAGTGCCTGACTTGTTATTTGTCGTGCCTGGCTCGGAGGTACAGTAATCATGATGACACATTATAATTATGATGATAGACACATACATATAGGAATGTATCCATAACATGTGTATATTCACATGTATAGACGCATTATACGGTCTTGAAATGAAATATATCCAATTATTTTTCCACCTGAGTAAATTACAGCTACAAATTACGATAGATTATATACAAGTAACGATTAATTATATACTAATGTTAAATGGATTATACACATTTGATTCTGCTATTGTATTAGGATGTGTTCATCTTATGTATGGTTAGTAGAACTTTTTCTACTAACCATGTTGAAATCCACTGCCATGAAGGTAACTTTAGATGACGTTTCACATCTAACAATACAAGTGAAAACAGGCAAAATCAAAAGATGATAAATACAGTTCAAAATGCTTACAAAGGTGTCAGGGAAATAGGATCCTAATACACCAAGAGAAGTGTTTTTTTTGTCACTTGTGACAAATGCTTTGTTAGTGTTTGAATCATAAAACTGCAGGTATCTTTTAAAAGAAATGGCCAGTCTAAGACAGAATACAGTAACAATAACATAAAAACCTTGACTTGGAGTGAAGAAGAACCATGGTTTTGAGTCTATTTAGAATTGTGATATCAACGCAATAATGAGTGTGAAATTAAATACCTCTGAAATGTGCTTCACACAAGATAGATACACTCTATCTGACAACAATGTGATTTTCCCTCTTGATATGACAGATTCAGACATCTGATGATGATGAATAGAATAATGACAATTGAAGGGCACCTTATATTTGCTATATTTGAAATACACTCAATTTCTACAAAAAATACTGGAAAAACACGCAATTCAAGCGATCAGCTGATAAGTGAGTCCTTTTCTCTGCCTGCTGTCTGGTTCATTCTAGGTTTGGTTCCAGAACAGAAGATCCAAAGAGCGACGTATGAAGCAGCTGAGTGCTCTGGGGGCCCGGCGGCATGCCTTCTTTAGGGGACCGAGGAGGATGAGGCCCCTAGGGGGCAGGCTGGAGGATGCAGATATTTTGGGACCTGGGGCCTATGGCTACTACGGAGGTAAGGCATACACTGGAATAAAGCAACAACAACACTGCCATGCATGTTGCAGTATCTGTATCCATTCTTGGGCTGAAATGTGGAGCATTATTTAATTTATTTTTCTCAACAAGTGAACAAATAATAGTGAAAATAATATATATGGTATCAGCCTCAACCCAAAAATGTGTTATTGTTTAACAAAATGGCGTATCCAGTCATCAGTAACCAATCAGAGTTGACTTCCTGTTAGCAGGCTGCATGGAGATCACATTCTTGAGACGGTATATATACTACAAAAGTATCTAAATTTGGGTTATAATTGTTGGAACAGTTGGAAAATAAGCTTTTAGGAACTTTCTTAACTGATCGAAACCTAAACTATCCAGTGATTACATAAAAAAATGTAAGCAAATGTTTTGAAGCCTCTGAATATGTGTGTTCAACTCACTGTCACATACTGTCACTCCTTGTATGAACGGCTCAGACAAACCTACGAGTGGAACAAATGTCTTCAATCCAAGAAATTACCCTGTAAACAAAGCTAGCAGTGGGGTGAGAGTGTTTCAGCAGCGGGTGACATACTTCAGTAATGCATTTTAACTCAAAAGACATCTATGACGCGATATGCCCGTTGGTGTGTTATTTTCACTTGTTTGCATTGTTTTTGAAGAAAGAAAATAGTGACTTTAATTTTGAATGGGACTCAGTTTTAAGCCCATCTAGTGTCCCGTGGTGTGGATTTGTGTATTCCTATGTCATTCTAGCCTAGGTAGAAGTTGCCTCTTGTCTTGTTTGAAGTACATCTGTGTAACTGGACCCTATACATATATAAGATCATTATTATTGTTCTGAAAAGTTGCTCATTTGTGCCATAATAATATACATATAGTAATAAAAATATAGATAATAAAGGTGTCTTTTTTCAGACAAAATCAAAATGATGAAAGTATGCTGAATATAAACTCCTATTAACAAAAGAATGACGTCATAAATGGTAGTATCATATTTCAAGATAAAGTCTATGCTTATTTATGGTTATCATTATTGGAAAAATGTATCAACTAGAAATAACTATGCCTGCTTCGTCCTTAAAACATTTAATCATGGCTGGTTGAGTTCAACTGAGATAATGTAGTTGTGTTGCATTCACTGACCAGGATATTGCAAATCGTATTGAAAAACGATATAGACCTGGCACATAGACCCGGCACATCAAATCATGCTCTAATAAATTGCTGGGATGTTTATTTCACTGAAATGTTCATGTTTGACTTAAAATATCCAATGCAACTATTATTTGAACTATATAATGGGGCAGATTTATATACAGTGTCTACTGACTTGAGATCAGATTCATAATAATTATTATGTTTTAATTAACAGTGTAATTATATTTTCCATATGCACCGTGACTTGCTGGTTAATTCATTAATTACTGATTTTCTCCACAGTGTAGTTTTCCTTTTTAAGTAGGTGTGCTAGAATACAATTTGAACTCCAGATAGTTTAAAGACAGATTCAATACAATATTCCTTTGTCAAGAGCACTTGAAAATTTCAGTCTTGATCAGAGGAAAGAAAAATCACATATATGGAGGTAGTGGGGTATTCGCTGATCTCCTATTGGTCCCCTGGAACAAGAATAGAGCGTTCTAAGACAACACAGCAGTAACACAGCAGCCCCAAAATGACCCTTCTGAGCAGTCACAGAACGGGAGGAATTAACCAAAAGCACCTGCCGCGTCCATCAGCAGTTTGTTTTTGACGGACAGGTTGAGAACTGTGGTTTCTATACAGCTGCTGCATATCTACCTGAAAGGCTTGTGCCATTGAGGATGCAATAAAATGGATCCTTCAAGGGTAGAACGGAGGGAGTGGGAGGGGAAAACAGAGGACAAAACCTTCATCCCTCACTCTCATCTCTCTTGTTTTCGTAGCACGCTGCTTTTCACACTCCTTTGTGCTGTGACAGCACAGGGCAGTCTGCTCTCCTTTATTTGAACTCACTCCTTCCTTATGTTCCTTTGCCTCTGCTTGGAGAGAGGAATGCCTGTGTGTGGTGTGTGTGCATGTGTGAGTGTAATTATCATTTGTAGAGCAACCCCCCCCCCCCCAACCCCCTCTCCCCACACACACACACACACACACACACACACACACACACACACACATACGCAGACATGCACACAGGCAATCCACACCAACACACAGCTTGTTGATTATTCTCAAGGTCGCCCAAACTAGCAGGGGCCTGATTGTGAGATCAAATAATTAGCTTGTTTGTGGATGTCATGTCGGCCCCCATTGTGTCTGTCACTAATTTTCAGAAGTTATGTGTAACAGTGTCACAATGTAAAGGGTTAGCAGCGCAGAGAATCGCAAGAAAAATGCAATTGCTGTAATTATGTTTCCTAACATGCAATTTGTTAGTTCCTGATTCGACCTATTAAGGAGCGAGAAGAATATAGAGAAACGGAACGCTGGTGCAACATCTGGTGTAGTGGAGTGAAGTCAGCCGCCGCTCTCAGATCAAGGTTGTGTTGAAACACCTCCACTGGGATGGGCTTTAATGGAGGGGAGGGCGGTGAGATGCAAAAGGCAGGTGGAGAGGTTTGTAGTCGTTGATGAGCCCAGACAGGAAGTGCAGTGATTGGATGGTTGGGGAGCGGATGGCTGGAGATTGGATGTATACGTTGGGTACTACTTTGGTGAGATTGTGTCTCATAAACCGTCTTATCAGTTGAAGTAATTTAATTTATTTGGGACATGATGCTTTTTCTTGCTGGGAGAATCGGTTGGTATAGTGCTGTGTGAAAAAGTGTATAAATAGATCAGCTGAATTGACGTTTGTCATGAACTTCAACTCATTCGTTTGAGATTTGACAGATTGGTGGGAATAGCATGAGGGAATGCCTGCGCAACATCAAGATTGTGCTGAAACGCTCCAAATAGGTTAGTCAAAGAAGTACATGCAATAATTACAACGGTGCACCTCTTGGAGATGTCAACCCTAGACTGTAGACCCAAATTGCACTGACATCTTTCAGAGGGACAGCCATGTAGCCTGGCGCTGAGTTTTACAGAAAAGTACAGAATTTAAATCAACATATTAAGATGCCGGCCGTCGCGCTGAGCCCGTGGTTGAGGTGAAAGGATCATGAGGCAGCTGGGCAGTCAAGCTGGATGTATTCGAACATGGTTTGGAGAAGTCGGTTCCTGGTTGAAGACCAATGTTGAGTGGAACAACGCTCAAGTGTTTGGCAGGAGAGACTCGGAACGACTGCGTTTCCACCTGGAAACATCAAACCTAGGTCACAGGCCTAGGTTGCACTGACACCTTGTAAGAGGACGGCTGAGTAAGGCAGTGCTGGGTATGTTTCACTGTCTAGAACTTGAAGTTGTACTGGAAGGATCTCGAGGTGGCTGGACATTCAAGACTGGATTCACGTTAACCCTCAGTCATGGACCCAGGCTGTACTGGACAGCTCTCTATCTGCAGTGTGAGACTCAGCAGATCTAAAACTGCATAGTATAAATGTGAATAAGCCTGGAGATGTCAACCCTTGGGTGTGGACTCAAGTTGAAGTGAAAACATGTCACTCGGTGTCAGAGGTTAGCTAGACATTTTTGGTAAAATTGAGGTTTTTGTGAGGGTTTTGGGACTGGACCACATGAAAATGACAGTTTGTACTGAAAAACTCTGAAGAGAATGGCATGAGAGAGTTAGTTTGTGAATCCCAGGGAAGACAGACTTCGGTCATGAATTAATGTTGCCCAAATGTGCCTGAAGAAGACATCTACAAGGGTATCAAGTGGAGTCGTGTGTAATGGCACATTTAGATGCGGCAAGGAAGCTTGTCAAGCTGAGGGAGTTTCAAGGTGCTTGTGCAGGGTTGTGCAGGGTTTGTTTGAATGTAGGTCCTGTATAGGCACTGATGACCTTTTTCCCAGATGGTTCATGATGTGTTCAAATGGAAATGTGAATCCATAACGTGTTTGGGTGTGAAGCGGGTGCCACAGAGGTGTGTTTAGATAGACTATTGTGCACTGCGATGCTTTTGGAAGTGAGAAAAAGAAAATACAAGACTGCATGTGAATGTAAATCGTGGAAATGGAATGGGGAAACCTTGTGGAAGGATTTAAAAAGACTACCCCGACTGATATGACTTTGAGACGGAACGACTGACGATGCAACACAGAGGTAGAAACTGAGGCTGAAACTATGACCTGGTGTGGCACACTGGAAATGCTGGCAGTAGCTTGGGAGTCCACCAGTGGACAAAACTGCAGAGGGAGGTCGGGTTGGAGGCTGAAGCCTAATAGTCAGTAGGAGGTATTGTGAAAAGGGAGGAAAGGGAAATGGGAGCAGATGGCATCATTAAAGGAAGAAAAAATAATAGGGATGGCAAATTCAAAGCAGGTGGCCAGGGGAAGGGGAATGCTGGAGTGGATTCTGGGAATGAGAAAGAGATCTGTGTAGCACGGAAAGCAGCCACGACCCAGCGAGGGAGAGGGCTAGGCTGGTCTCTCCAGTGGACTGGAAGCTGCACTAAGCATGATGGAAGTGCAATCAACGGGGCTGCAGAGCAACGGGCCTGGCCGGGCAGGAGGGGAGTCTGGAATCTCATTTTGAAATTCCTCGTCCAAAGCAAGAAGAAGATTCAGCAGGGGATCCATTGAAGTGCATGCATGGGTGCGAGTTGAATGAACGCGGGAGATGAATGCACTGCGCGAAAAGGCGAGTGCGCTTGGGGTGGAGAGGTGTGCAGTTGTTTACATACTCGAATAGGGTTGGATGGAGACGGGACGGTTGGAAATTGGACGTGATCAATTTGTCCGCTTGGGTGGGGTTGGGAGTGGGGCTCGGGTTTGGAGAGTGCACGCTGCTGTGGGGAATTTAGAGTAGAGTATGAAAATCTCATCCCGAACTTTGGTCATGAACTCCAAATGTTTTTATGTATGTTCATTGTCTTTGATAGAAGGGCTAACTGTTTCCATTCTCCTGTATCCCCCCCACAGAATACCAGAGTGACTATTACGGACCAGGGAGTAACTATGACTTCTTCCCCCATGGCCCTCCCTCGTCGCAGGCTCAGTCTCCAGCCGAGTCACCTTACATCCTGGGCTCTGGCCCCGGAGGCATGGAGGGATCCGTGTCGGGCCACCATCCTTCAGATGAACAAAGGTTCACGGACATGATCTCCCATGCAGAAACCCCCAGTCCCGAGCCAGGCTTACCGAGCTCCCTGCAGCCTGTCCCAGGGGAAGCGTATGGGGGGGGTCCCAGCCCTCCTTTCTCCCTGGCCAGCAACTCCAGCTACAGCGCTCCTATGTCCCACCAAGGCCAGGAGATGGGAGAAACCACTGCCTGGTAAAGGCGGCGGCGGGGGGGGGGGGGGGGCGGGGATCGTTCCTGGGCTGAAATTCCATTTCAATCCAGTCAATTCAGGAGATGAATCGGAAATCCAATTTGTGGAGTGAAAGGTACCGTTCAAATTTCCGCGGAGGACTTTTTAAAATCATGGACTGGTTTTCAATTTTTTTTAGTGAATTGATGGACTTGAGATGGAATCAAGGTTACGGAGGAGACACGCAGAGGAGTGGGGCGGAGGATGGGATAGCTTGCTGGAAAAAGATTTTAAGTAATATTTACTGCATCCCATATACGCTCCAAAGCCTAGCTCCTCCTGGGACACTGGACTTGAATTAGAAAAAACATGCTGTTGAGATTCCATCCAGCAAAAATATTTCTCACTATCCCCCTTGATGTTAATGAAGGTATCTTCTAATGCCCCAGGAACACATTAGAGAGACAAGTCAAAAGGGACAACTTTTTCTTAATTTCATCCCACATTTCTTCAAAACAATATTTGCATCTGTTCTGTTGCTCTATGGCAGTGGGTCCCCGATCGAGTACCCCCTTGTCCTGCAGGTTTTCGGCTCCTGCTCTACTACACCTGAACCAATTAGCGGCTTCACGTTTTCATGATACCGTAATAGGTTCAGATGTGCCTGAGCAGAGCTGGAGCTAAAACCTGCAGGACAAGGGGGGGGGGGGTACTTGAGGACTGGATGGGGAACCACTGCTCTATGGTGTACCCGGCCTCTTAAGTTGCTACTCTGCCCTCACTATTAAAACATAGAGGACCAGGTTTTAATACATGCTTTAATGTTCATAAACAAAATCATATGTGGCAATCAAGAGAAGGCATTTTTTTTGTCCAAAAATTGTTTCAGACGTTCTCCTCTCTTACACGATACTTTAAATCAAAGGCTGCTGCTTTTTTTGTCATCGTATTCTCAGAGTTTATGAACAGTAGGAAGGGAGATTTAACCTACGTGTGTGGCAAGTTCCTCCATTAGCCCTCGCGGAGATTGTGCAAACACCTCTGGCACTGAGCATTTGTACTGACATTCAGTACAAATCTCATATATAACTTGCAGTGTTAGTTCCATTAATGCACAATAAGCGTTCTTGATCGTAGCTTAAAAGGAGGATGTCTATCCCATTATTCAGAACACGGACACAATTACACACACACTCTCACTCGCACACGCACACACACACACACACACACACACACACACACACACACACGCACACACACACACACACACATCTCACACCCATACTGCCGGCCCTGATAGTCCTGCTCTCCACGCTGCTTCACCTGACCTTCCTTTTGTTACTGTCCCTTTTAAAAAACATGTTTTAATGGAAATGATTTTCAAAAGAACATTGAACCCATAATAGAGAATCTCCTTCAACAGCTGAGGTCTCCTTCCTCTATAGAGAGAAAACAAAAGGAGGGAGGGCAGACAACATCTGTGACATTACCACTGTCTGCTCTGCAGCAGTCATTGCCATCTAGTGGCCCAGTTTTGAACACGGAGGATTAAAATCAGCTGAAAAGCATCAAACTTGTACAGTAGATATAGTATGGTACAATGACCACAAAAAACAACACCATTGTACTGCAGATGGCAATTTCACAATATTTGTCTTTGCAATAGGTAACAATCCTGGGCCAAGCGTGTCACCACGGCTCCTGTTTAAATGCATTATAGAATCTGCCTTTGTGCTATTACTTTGAAGGAAACACAATATTACGTGCCTCTCCTCACAATACTGCTATCGATAGGAGACATACAATCCAAGCGAATTGATCTCACTCACTAAGAAATATCCCAAGAATCCGTATTCAGTCTTTGCCCTGTCAGCTCTGTCTCTATGGTGCATATCACTACACATGGAAGGCATCTGACCTTTCTAAAACATGCTACGTGTCCACAATGAGTTAGCTCTACTTGAAATATTGTTTTGAGATAAGTTGTGTTTCCTTTGGACATTGTATAAGATCTAGAAAGAATGTGTCTTATTTCTGATGTACTGAGGTATTCTCCACAGTGTAGAGTTGGATACAAATGTGTACAAGCGTGTGTGTGTGTGTGTGTGTGTGTGTGTGTGTGTGTGTGTGTGTGTGTGCGTGCGTGCGTGCGTGTGTGCACATTTGAGGGTAAAGGGGCGGGGCTGTATTATTTCAATGTAAATAGTACTGGTAATAAAAAAAAACTTCTCTTACAAATTGAACAACTGGCTTTATTACATATTGATATCAACATATTCACTCAATCTATCCAGTATGAAAACAACAATAATGCCGTCAGTCTCGCGTATCCACGATCTAAAACTGCAATCACAAAGAGGAGGAAAGCGTTGATTGAAAAATGAGTGATCTACCCCTTTAAATAGATCTGCATCAGATTGGTAATGGAGGCGGAGTCAGCCTCTTGCGCCACTCCTCTTTAGCCGAGACCCTCGGGAACAGATGCAGGAGCAGAAATTCCTCCCACCTTGCATGAAACTGACTTCCGACCGGTGCCCATGGGCAGCTCCCGCTCCCGCTCTTGGCTGCCTCTAACCCCTCCCAACCTCCTCATCCCCTTATCCACCTCTTTATCCCCTCCTCTGGCTCCATGTCCCCCTCTTGCTGTGGGGCCAGGTGGGCAGACGGTGGCCCAGGTCTGCAGTAATTTTCCCCTTGACTGGTTTTAATGTAAAGGGTAATGTGAGAGGAGACAGGCGGACACTGGGTGTACACACACACACACACACACACACACACACACACACACACACGGTCCTCACCATCTACTAGTCCATTACCATGGAGCTCTAGATCCTCTTCATTTATTCCTCCCTTGCGTCCTCTGTTTACTCTCTAGAGTCTTTCCTCAATTCAGGTTTTAATCACTCCATCTCCCCCAGCTCCTATCCTCCAGCAGAGCGAGAGCGAGAGAGAGAGAGAGAGAGAGAGAGAGAGAGAGAGAGAGAGAGAGAGAGAGAGAGTGGAATTAGCTTACTCTATAAAAGTCCACAAACAAATCTATGGTATGTCTGTATACACACACACACACACACATGCGCGTACACAAACTTGCACTGGGACTACCTCTATGAAACACCCTCGGTAACCTTCATCTTCCTTTCACCCAGTAGCCTCTGTTTATCACCTGCACTCACACACACAAAGGTGTGCACTCACACTCACATGCAGTCTCTGTCCCACGCACACACACACACACACACACACACACACACACACACACACACGCACACCAACAAAGCCCATTAACATCAGTACTTTTGTAATGGATGTGCTTGCTCGGCTGCTGTGGGAGAGAGGAGAGACCTAGAGTAGCTGTTATAAATCACTTGCTTGTTCCCCCTCCCCCTAACCCACGTGTGCATGCACACACACACACACACACACACACACACACACACACACACACACACACACACACACGCACAAACAAAAACACACACGTATGCACACGCTTATACTCTGGCCCTCTATATTGCCATCAATACACGGGGCTCCAATTCACTAACTCTGCACACACACACACACACACATCCGCGTAGAGCCATTTTCTCGCCCCTCCCGTTCTGTTTATTGCCTGGGGTGGGGAAATCCTATTACCCTATGAAGAGGAGGAACACATCATTAATTACACTCACATCCTCCTGTACAGACACAAGCACGGCTGTGCCATGCAGGCTCAGTCAGACCGGGTTCACCCGCTTAGATCACTGCTACTCATTCTAACCACAAAATGCCAATGAAGTGCATCCTGTAGCTATTGAATATTTTTGTATAAAGTCTACTCCTCTGCCAGCTACACCTTGACAGTTGACATTAGAGCTGCGCTGGTTTATCTGATGGCATACACACACACACACACACACACACACATACAGGGCTCTGCTTCAGCGGGGGGATATGTCAGAACACGTGAAAGGGCTGAGTTACGATCACCGAGAGAGATTTCAGGCGAGTTCAACATGGACAGCCAGATCAGGGACTGTCAGAGTGTCACCCTCAGATTTATCCCGAGCCTCGGCAGCCTTTTCAAGGTTTACTAGATAGATGGATACCATAAAATGATACATGCACACTATAAAATGAACAGAAAAAGAGGTAAGCCATGCATAGCCGGGCTGTCAAGCCGAGTGTTTATGCACCCAGGTGGGCACCTTTTAGGACGCAGTAAGTCATGGCTGTCCGACCAGAAATATAACAACAAACTTCACTCCGATGAAGGGATGCAAATGTTCTGCGATCCAGGATTTGATGGTCCTGAACAGTGAGTTTATTTATTTATTTATTGCACATAGAAATGAAGTCCTATATTCTAAGAAACCACAGAAAAACAAAGTAGGGTATTTATTAACTGAGCATAACATAACAGACTGAAATAATAAGATAAATAACTGTTTATAATACATTTATAATAAAGGTCACTTTGAAATAAAAAAAAAATGATCACAGCAGTAGGTTTATAATATCCATCCACATATATAATACATGGATAGAAGCCACTCCCATCTAATACTAATGTTTTGATAAAACCTCAGATGAAAGCTATGACATCACTTTCTAATCCGTTCCCAATGTCATCCCAGCCAAACCTGCTGCAACTGACGCCGACTGAATGTGAAACTGAATTTGACTGAGGTGTGAATAAGACAAAGGGGTTACAGTCCAGAAAAAAAAAAAAAAAAAAGGTAAGCAGTTTTTTTTCAGAACCGGATAGCAGCGTGTTGGAGAACATTTGCTAACACAGCAGCCTCCTACTGACACACAGCCACAGTGCCACCAAGTGGATTCAAACCCCCACTATAGATACAGGGGATGGAGCTGGGCCCACCGCACATCCCTCTGTCTATAGGAACATGTATAACAGGCTACATTCAGTTGACAATAGCCTATAGCCAAGAGCCATAACCTATATAGAAATAACACAACTGGGGTTTGATGGTTGTATAGTTTTATTTCACCTATCTAATTATTGTAAATGCCATTATCTGCTTTGATCTGCTTTTTGGGGGGGATGTTTCTGAATGGAAATCTATTTCATCATTTTTTCAGGAAGTGACATGAGTGATGCTCTACTTGGTACGAGCAGCTTTGGGGAAAAGAAAAAAGAAAATGTGGAAAAGGGACTGTTATACAGTTTTTTTTGTTTACAATTGCTAACAAGCGTTTTTACCTATACTAAGAAACTTTTTCTGAACTCTTAACACAACAACACACCTACATTACACAATTAGCCAAATGTTTTTTTTTTCTGCTCAAAACCACATTTTGTTCATTAAACACCAACTCTACATTTCAAAATGCAAAAAAACCGTTCTCTACATACAGTATTGACCATATTGACTGATGCGAGTTAGCAATCAGAAGAAACTGTAATGGTATGGTCCACAACAGACGGACGTTGTGCTAATTGTGTTTAGAGTTTTGAAAATGTGACTACAGATTGGACAAAAGGATGTTAGAGACTGTAAAAAAACTGTAATGGTTGCTACATGTATTCGCTATAAATTAGGAGTTGCCACAAATTTGGGAATACATAATAATGAGCTTTTAATAACATTCTGATGAATATTGCAGTTTTTAAATCATGAAATAAATAGTAAAAGAATAGCGACGATATAAGTAATAATGTAGTGGTTGAAGGCGTAAACAGTGACCTCCGTGTTCATTCCCTGCTGTGCCCACCCCATTCCACGACATTGACAGGGAAGAAATGAAGCATGCTAACGCTATTCACCGCATTGTTATGCTTGTGCTTCACAATATGAGAAATCATTCAGGGCAATTTAGACGCACCAATGGCATATTGACACGGTAGCATGCCCAAAACAAACAGTAACACGCGTTCCTTTCTATGCTGTACAGCGATTGGTTATTTTTGGGTCCTTCTTTATTAGGGGAGAGATCTTTCTCGTAGAAGACATTTTGATACCATAAAGGTTGCAGGAGCCAGGGATTATTATGGGGGCAAACAAAATGTGTAACCGGCACCAAAAGGAAAGTATATTATCAAATGCTGAAACTGTCACTAAGTATAAAATAAAGTGAAGTCATCAGTGTTAGAAGACACTTGCCTGAATGTGTTACTCAGCTTATATACACAAAACATCATACTTGGATAGCAAGAATTACCTCAACAGCTTGTGATATAAATCCCCATAGTTGTTCAAAGTTGCAATAAAGACAAACTCATTTCCCATAATTCCAGCAAGTATTACCAACTGTCACAATAGAACATAAAACAGTGTTTACAAACTTATGATTGAATCCTGTGTGCTAGTGTCCTTATATTGTTTGTTACAGCTAGATGTGGGCTGCCTCCAAGCCTGACTGAAATTGCAACAACAGGACATTTTGGTGCACTGGTTAAGACCAACACCTTTGGAACCAAAAACACCTTTCATGCTGCCGTCTTTGAAGGAGTCCACAAAGTCCTCCAGCATCTGCAGGCCATTTCCATTGCCATGGTTACCCTTCCCGATCATGGTGGAATACATGACGCTGTGTCACAAAGTTTTTTTGCATAGGCTGTCCGTGGAAAGAGGAGAGATTTAAATAATTAAACAAGTTTGCAAGGTAATTTAATTCAATGCATTTCTGCCAGTTTTTCTATAAACCTGAAGTAACAATATGATAAAAGAATGTCTCTCATCTAAAAAAACAATCAAAATTGAAAGCTGAATTTCGAAGAATTTTGAAATATGTTTTTGGCAATCCCACAGTCTAAATGTAGCCCTAACAAAAAACTAGCTGATTCAATGAATTCCAGATAACAAAGCATATTGCACAGTATTTTCTTTTCTCTGCAGAGGTCATCTGGGTTTAGTTATGAAAAGACAACTCATTGTTTGGTTTGACCCTGGTATTTCATCTTCAAGGATTATTCTGGTGTTGCTACGTTTTTCCTCTATCGTTTCTTTATTGTGCAGCCATGTAATTGGAAGTTGCAGTACCTTCTGCTGTGTACACACTCCCCTGTTTGGAATAGTAGTTTGAAATCATCAAATCCATCAAATATCCTTTTGTCATCCCAAACCCATAATTTGTTGAAATAGCTTGCTTATTCCTTTTAGGAAATCATTTTGATAATATTTGGACCCAGGAACATTACATTTGAATCAAATTGTGATATAGTATTCATAGTAATGACATCTGGAATCTTTTACTGTATTTGAGCATTAAAAACCATTAAACCCTCGAATATTAAAAATTAAAAATTAAAAACCATATGGTTAGAAAGAGTGACATTGAGCACAATGACCACACTGATGATTGCTATTTGGGATGGGACTAAATGATGAAACAGGTGCATGCATTATTGATTATTGATGGATAGTTACATATATTCTGTTTATGTTTAAAGAAACACAGCGGCATCTCCTTGAATGTTGGGCATGATCAGGCATTAAAAAATAGCCATTATGTTATTTTAGGTAACTTACTAACTTCTTAAAAAGGAACATAAAAAATGGATACAGATGCAATGAGGGCAACAATGCCATGTTTCTCTCAGTTCTGACCAAAGGTAACCCTGCCCATTTTCAGGTTTAGTTAAAAATAAGACATCTTGTCTATTTCTGGAGGATCTTAGCAAATAAATGCTTTCTGTGGCAAAGGGATGGTATCTCAGATTTGTCCATCGCTCCATCTTGGTAAAAAAAACATGGAAACTCAAATACCTCAAACATAAGCCATACCAGAGAATGAATGGTAACTTTCTTTAAAAGGGATTACATGTTTCACAATGTATTAAGAAATTAATTTATACCAGTTTTGTTTCATGATTAGCAAATATTATTATGGAATACATTTCAAAGTAAAAGTCTCCAGCACAGCTTTATTTTTCAAAACGTTGCTGTAGATCCTCTACTGTCACATCTTAACAACTCTAGCCCTAGGCTTTAAAAATATAGTCTAAGTTATAGTCTGCTCGGTTTGTAAGCCCTGAGCAGGCTTTTGATAGTCTGTGCAGGCCTAAATTATCAATAATAATTCATTTTAAGTAAACTATGCTAACAGAGAAAACCTAATTTATATTAATTTAAATAACTGTACGAACACATGTTACTAATTACACGTTACAACCCTTGCATGTAATTTCAACTGCATCATTTTCTTCCTCCTCCCTGTATCAGTACAGAGTTCCAGAGACTTTAAGCATTTCTCTCATCATGAATCCAAATGCCAATATGCATTGAATCTATCTGATTATAGCACTGTCATTGCAGAGGTAGAGTATTATTATGCTAACAGAGATTAGTTTTTCTGGTGAAATGCAGAATCATAGGCACAGTTTAGAACCATTAAACCCGGTATGTTGAAATCTGGCAGCCCTGGCACAAAATAAGGACAACTGGGCTCCTCTGACGTTTTCATCCGTCAGTCAGTATGAATGATTCCAAAAGCATTCCAAAGATTCCAAATGATCTTATCCTGTGTATCTCATCGCTTTTTTAATACGTCACCAGGAGAATTGCTTCCTTTGCACTGCAGACTTGCCCTCTCCTGGTTTTCCTATCTGTATGCATCCTCTGCACCTCTCTGCTCTATTTAGCCATAAATCTGTTAGGTGCAATATACTGAACAGAACTTTCCATTTATCTAAGGAACGTTTACATTGAAAACCAATAAGAAATCATGTTAAAATATAGCTGCAAATGGCAATTCCATTTTTTATATTTTTCCATTTTCCTTTTTTTTAATGTGGTATAAATTTGGATTGTCAATTAATTCATGAATGTATAACAAAACATGTTATGAGTCTGTTGGTAATTAAAAAAGGAAAAAGACAACGCATTTGCACACACACACACACACACACACACACACACACACACACACACACACACACACACACACGCACACAAACAGATAGAGATGTTTGCCACAGGATATTGAGTTTGTCTGGTACAGTATATGAGATTACAGCGGGTCTGTTGCACAATAAAACTGTCTCTGGACGTGCGCTTGCCTGCGTCACTGCATGTCGCCCAGGAGATGGCCACGTTACTGCTCTCCATCTTTGTACACGTGTGTATTGTATTACTATTTTGTTTTGTCCCATATTTGTGGATTTCTTTATTTCTCGGCTTGACCAGAAATAAATGCAGCAGCCACATTTCAGTGCCAAGAGCCTGGGAGACGTGGCCACAATAAATCAGTTTACAGTTTACAAGGACATGTGAGAGGGACAAAAATGCCAAAACAAATGATCCATTCTCTTCCCTCGTCATCTCCATGTGCTTTGGTACTTAGTTTATAGTTGGCCTTCGCTTGACTAACACTACAATACTGCTGTGTCAAGCAAGACACAATAAGCCTGAGTGAGAGGGAGGAAAACAGTGCTGTGGAGGACATGAGCAGACAACTATCCATTTAGTCTGTAATGCAACATTACACCTTGTACCGATACAGTTGAATGTACCGAATGTTATTAGCAGTCTGTAAGATATATAATATCCACATGATTGGGATGTACTGATGAAACCTTTTCAGTTATTGTTCTGATTTGTCAGTGAAAATAGTGTTTTGTTTTTTCTGTTCATGCCGTCTTTGAGAAATACATTTCTGATCATCTTGTGTCTCTGCAGTCATCCCTATGCAATCCCAGTAAGAATGTGTGCTGAGGCTGCGTCAGCGAGAGGGGCAGAAAAAACAACAACACAACATCGAATCAGATTTTCTCATCACAGTTTTAAAAAAATGTGACAGCTCAACATATTTAAACGCACTTTGTTTGGACATTGGAACAAGACGGACCTTTGCATCAGACTCTTCAAGAGTCTATCTATACTGTAAATCCATAATCAGTATACTCAAAAAGTATACTGTGTTGGGGCTAAATGTTTCCTCTGGTCTAAACAAACCTGTATAGCACTACTGCTGCATGTTAGTCTTTTACTCATCCAAAAGCTTGTAGATCCTAAAGCTACATATAAAGTAGGCTATCTATCTATCTATCTATCTATCTATCTATCTATCTATCTATCTATCTATCTATCTATCTATCTATCTATCTATCTATCTATCTATCTATCTATCTATCTATCTATCTATCTATCTATCTATCTATCTATCTATCTATCTATCTATCTATCTATCTATCTATCTATCTATCTATCTATCTATCTATCTATCTATCTATCTATCTATCTATCTATCTATCTATCTATCTATCTATCTATCTATCTATCTATCTATCTATCTATCTATCTATCTATCTATCTATCTATCTGTCTGTCTGTCTGTCTGTCCGTCCGTCCATCCATCCATCCATCTATCTATCTATCTATCTATCTATCTATCTATCTATCTATTTGTTAAAGCAAACTGTCAAACACACCTCATTTTAACAAGCCTAATAATGCTGACTCTGCATAAATGCTGACAGAGCCGTAAAGCCATTGCTGTGGATGACGGTGAACAAGTCTCCTCCCCACTCATCACTCACCAGTTGTTCCAGACAGAGTGCAGGGATTTCCTTTGGCGGTAAACAGCATGAGTGGTTCGGCTTTTGCATGCGACGGGGTATCCTCAGAGTAGCATGAAAACACATTTATGAGCAAGCATCGCAGCTATCAGGCCATTCAGAAATCCTACGCAAGTAACAGGCACTTATAAGGTTTAAGAGCTTATTTGAAACCGCTTGGAAGGTCAATGTTGGCCTAAGTGGCTGAAAGAAACTGCTGCTGCCATACTATACTCTTCTACCACTAGACTAGAAAACAATTGCTAGCAAGTATTTTGAGTGCCCTGTATGGCATCCGAGGAATGTCATATTACGGCATGGTTGTCACCATGGATACCTGAGTGACAGGTAAGGTAGTTCTCCAGTAAGGACAGATGTTGAGTATGTTTTCACATATTCTTTCATATTCTGAGGTCAGTAATGTTGACTGCCTCAAGGCCACAACTGACAGGACACTGTGGGCGGGGAGGGGGGTCTGCTGAGTAGAATATTACATACATTTCTCTTTTTTTCTATGGTGGCAGGACGGGAAACACCCTATTGATACATACAAGGATTTAGCATGGTACGTTAAGTTATGTTTGTTGACCAAATAAAAGTTGACATGGACAGCAATTGAACACATATACAACAGATGATCAGATTTGTTTACCAATGCTCTTAAAATATGTGATTTTGATGGGAATCTACAGTCTAGCCTGCTATTGTATTATTTCCTGGTTACACCATGGCTCGGGAGATTACTTGAGTCTGATTGGCTGGTTGGGTGTCCCTTAAAGTGATGTGCCACTAGTATGGAGTGAATATGATGCCAATACAACTTACAAATGTTTTTAGAGAGTTTTGTGCACAGCAATCACAACGTACGCGTTTTTTCCGAGTCACAAATGTGCTGTGTGCACAGCAAAAAAGATTTGTGCACATCTCACAAGTACAAATCCTGTCTTGTGAGTCTTGAATATGCATTTGTCAATATGCATGCATGTGTGGATCTCAAGTTGTGGAGACACAAAACTTCAAATGGTTTTGGCGCTATATTTCCATGTACCATGAGGAAAAAATCCACACGCTTATGTACCAATCAAAATGAAGTTGCCTCCAGAGCTCATAACCAATCAGCGAGCAGCTCTGACAGCTACATAGTACTAGTGCCGAATCCCATTTCTCATTTTCACCCCTACGACTCGTTTTCGATTGCCCCTCGCCCGTTGGCTTGTCCCTCGGAACAGAGTTACAAGGGGTAGTGGTTGAAATCTCTCCCTTTGAAATGGGACAACCCTTCAAGACCCTGATACGTCATCGATGACGTTTACGTAAACAGACGCAACAAGTTTGTTATCGGACATTACTATGGCAATAATTGTTTTATCACAGTGACATTTGCCATTCATCTGATGGAGATAGAAAAGCATGGACGCTCACGATTCGTTCACAACTTATACGTTTCACGCTACCACTCGATCAAACAAGTCATCAAATAAAAAAGACCACTGCTTCATTACCAGACCACTTCATGACAGAATAGCGTTAGCGGTGCTCTGTAGCTGGCAATGGCAGCTGGTATATGATAAAATTGAGGTGAGGTGATGCCTCCAATTTTGCTTTGTTTTGCCTCCAGCTAACACCTCGATGTAATCGTGATGTAGGCGCTAAAAGGGTCTATAGGATCTTGTTTATTTGATACACTTATTTGTCTTAGCTCTTGCTCATTTGATTTTCCTATTTGTCTCATTTGTTTAAGAAAAGTATGTAGCTAACTTATTGCACTTTTACCTTAGCGCTAGTTATGCTCTTAGTTGCTTGTCTATGAGGGAAATGCTTAGTAGTTTTCTTGCCTACCTATGTTGAATGCACTTATTGTGGATAAAGGCGTCTGCTAAATGCCTGTAATGTCATGTAATGTAACTCAGGGTCAGCCACCAGACCATCTGCTTCACTGTGGAACCAAAACAAAACTGGAGAGAAATACTCCATGGTTCCACATCTACTCAATGGTGGCTCCACCCACCATCCCTGGACACTCAAGGTACCTCTGCTCTGCTCTAGCTGGTCTTACACCTAGAATGTCTGTCTGCCTGTCTGTCTGTCTTTCAGTCTGTATCATTCATTGCATTCAGGATAGATTAGCTAACTAGAACATTGTCTCTTTTTAGACACCAGCGGAATATGGGAATGGGTTTGGGATCCCATCTGCAGAGACTTGATACTGCAGATTCATGTCCCTGAATGACCTTAAACAGGTAGGTGGTCTCTTTTGACCAATCAACTTTTAGGACTTGAACAAGGAAATTTCCCACAGATAATTTACAATTAAAATATTCACAAGGAAGCCTCATTCCTCTTGCTTGACTTGTCTAGGTGGTTTTTTTCCGCTCATGATCCAGGAAGGTGATTTGAGATATGTGCGATATATACCTTTTTGGTTTATTCTACTTCAAGGTAAACCTAACCTGCCGTCCGATGGAAGACATGGCAGAGGTAGATGACCGGCAGATCTTTGTGAACTTGCTCAAGGAGATGTTGCAGCTGGATGCCACCAAAAGGATAACACCCTTTGAGCTTTTGCAGCATCCATTCATCCACATGAGCCACACTTTGGACAGTGCCAACAGACGCAGGTAGGTTCACCTACGGCAACACACACAGTTGGAGTCAGTTCCCTTTCAATCAAATGAGAAACTGCATTTCAAAATTCCAAAACTCCGTCCAACAGAGGCATCGCTCAGGTCGAGTCTTCCAGGAAAAGGAAGAGGGCTGATGCTGAAGCTGAAGATGCTGGGAGTGGCAACAGGTAGGCATTGCATGATCTCCCTATACCGATTGTTGAGATTCAAGACATTCAAACAAAACTTCTCATCTAAGCAGGAGCTCAGACAACACCACTTGAGAAACATAGAGGAGGAGGGGTGGATGTGATGAGAACAGACGCAGGTGGTGGTGGTGGTGGTGAACTGCCCAGAGGAGGAGGTGGTGGATAGCCCAGAGGAGGAGGTGGTGGATCGGCCAGAGGAGGACGTGGTGGTGGTGGACAACCCAGAGGAGGAGGTGGTGGTGGTGGATCGGCCAGAGGAGGACATGGTGGTGGTGGACTACCCAGAGGAGGATGTGGTGGTGGTGGACGGCCCAGAGGAGGAGATATTGGATGGCCCAGAGGAGGACAAAGTGGTGGTGGACTGCTGAGAGGAGGACGTGGTGGATAGCCCAGAGGAGGAGGTGGTGGTGGTGGACTGCCCAGAGGAGGAGGTGGTGGATGGCCCAGAGGAGGACATGGTGGTGGTAGACTGCCCAGAGGTGGTGGATGTCCCAGAGGAGGAGATATTGGATGGCCCAGGGTAGGTTGTGTCCATTTCCACTTTTTCTATGTAAGTTCATTTTACTTCATATCCTAAAAAACATACTTATTAAAAAAAATGCTTTGTTATTATTTTCTCTCTCTCTCTTTTTTCTAGAGCATTGTCAAAATTGGTGAAAAACACACCTGACGAATGGGACAAACATTTGGACGCCGTCATGTTTGGCTTGAGGACAAAGCGCCAAATGACCTCCCCTCGCCTCTCAAAAATAGAGGAGGAGCAACCTCCTCTGCCTCTATGTACCAGCCTCCTCTGATTGGCATAATATTCACTCCATACACTAGACACCACAGCATCTGTTTATCACCATTTCACGTTCATGCACTGGCAAGATGTGAGCACTCACCAAGTATATATCATTTATGGCTTGGTAGTAATACAGTATTAGTTTAAAACAATATATGTGGCATTTATTGAGTTGAACAATACCCATGAAATATTTGGGCAGGTAAGCAGTAACTCAAATGTCTTAGCTACAGGATAGAGCTGCCAAGGAAGTTATGTTTTTATACTATATGTGTGGCATTTAACAAGTTTAGAAAAGTCTGTGAAATATTTGGGCCAGTGAGCAGTAACTCATATGTTTTATTGCCCTTTCTTGCAAGGCTGCAGGAAACAGTAGGAGTGCGCAGGCTGCTGTGGTTACCTAGCCAGGAAGCTGAAACACACTGGTGTCCACTGAAGCTTTTATTAGTTTCAGTGTATTTGCATAGTGATAAAATATAGAAGCAAACTGATAAAGACAGAGATAAAAAAAAAAGAAGATAAAAATTATAAATTTGGGCAGGTGTGATTACAAAAACACAAGGGGCATCTCACACCAAAAAAAACCCCCAAAAGAATTAAATGTAGAAATAAAAAAAGTTTGTTTTGGAGGAACGTAATGTTTACATAATGAAACACCCACTGCGTTTCAGAGTTTATTTCACAATATTGTATGAGACTGTGTTGCTTCAAAAAGAGAAAGAAAAAAAGCAGGAAGATCTACTGACAAAAACAGTTTGGTTCATCAGGTTCCAAGTCTGCATCTGAAATCGTTATGAGATCATAATCATCCTCATTATATATAGTTTCATTTTTTTCAATTATGCTTTATTTAATCGGGTCGTGTCACTTTGAAGAGAAGACCGGAGAACAAAAAAACATTCATAAAACTTAGAAAGAAAACAAACAATTCAGTAACATGTTCCAGCATACAGGGGCACACATTATAAAAATCAATTACAAGTCAGCAGACAAGTCTAAGAGGAGAGAGAGAGAAGCAGCTCCAGTGGTGTGGAAAGAAAATAACTTAGAGGCAGCATGTTCAAGAGTTCTGTAGTTCTTGAGGGTTTTTTTTCTGTCCTGAGGAGTGTCCAGTCCTGAGTAATTTACGGTCTTGTCCTGTGTAATGACCGTCTTGTACCACTAGGTGGCTACTGTGTCTTGTTTTGTCTTGTGTCCTTTCTGTCCTGTCCTGACCTCAGGTGGCTATCATCTTGTCCTGCTATGTCTTTGTATGCATTTAGCACAAGAACGCTCTTATTGGGTTGGCAACATCACTTATACATTTGGAAAAAGAAATTGCAGGATTTGTGATTTTGGTTGTAAGGTTGTAAATGTAGCCCAGACACAGCTCATTGACTAATTATTTGACAACACGTTTTGGATAGTCCAGCATTAATACTCAACTCACTATCAGGTAAAAGAAAGTAGATGTTCAACAAAATGTCACTTGCCTACTTGTTGCGTGTCTACAGACCCTAACCGTTTTCTCTGGGGGGATTCATGCTGTAGTTCACTTCTTCCTGCATAGCCTACTGATCTTTCCAAAGCCCTCCTTCTATGTTACTCTGATTTCAAAGGAGACCTCTGGAGGAGTGTGTTGAGGTGTGCAGCAACCGTATGTTGCAAGAAACAACAAGAAAACCGAATTGAAAGCCCCAATTATCTGAAGTCCATCTTTTTCTACTAATAACTAACTGATCATGTCTCCTACAGATCACAAAGGTGTGCTCCAGGCACTTCACTGAAGACAACTTCATTTAACCGCTCGAGTGATAAAGTGGACATAGCGTTTCGCGCCATCTG
This sequence comes from Hoplostethus mediterraneus, assembly GCA_034670385.1. Classification (NCBI taxonomy): domain Eukaryota; kingdom Metazoa; phylum Chordata; class Actinopteri; order Trachichthyiformes; family Trachichthyidae; genus Hoplostethus; species Hoplostethus mediterraneus. Next base: position 960,378 of record JAXDDW010000068.1, on the reverse strand, counting down.
TCTCCAGTTCCCCTAGAAAACTAGAAGGACCATAATACGGAGGTGAATCTGTTACCTAGCGACTATGGACGTGAAAGGTTTATATTTCTGGAAAGGAACTCACATGAATCACTGTTGTTTCAGAGGCACTGTTGGTGAAATGATGGAGGAAAACACTTCTGCCGGTGACATGTTTGACATAGATGCAACAGATATATCAAGGTGAGCACTTGACACCATCGAGGTTGCTATTCATCATAGATCTAGGCTGGCGGTATGATGTGTGCTTGTGTTTTCATGACCTAAAGTTTATACTGAGCAATCAAGAGAGGAGTAAAAGCAGGTTGGTTGGTGGGGGAGAAAAAAATAGATGGATAGTATTTGAGATCCCGAGGTCTTAAAAACAGTCATCACCGAAACAAAGTTCAGTCAACACTGGAATCCCTCGCTGATCCACGGTGCTCCAAATTGTTACAATGAAGTCAGATTTTGTGAAGACACTCAAAATCATTAGAGTGTGAGGCAAAATTTCAACTGTTTGCAATGTTTTCTCTCTCTCTCTCTCTCTCTCTCTCTCTCTCTCTCTCTCTCTCTCTCTCTCTCTCTCCCCTTTGAGTAACACGTCTGCCTTTTTCATTCTGTCACAGCCAGCCTGCTGACCTACAAGAGATGGCTGTGCAGCGGAGGCCTTGACTATAGCAGCAGCTTGAAAGCGATTGCTTACCTTATTTTGAACAAAGACTCAAAAGATTGAAAAGAATATGGCATCCTTGAAATGTATGGCACTTTTGTGGTCTCCCTGGCTTTATAGCCAGCAGGGTTCATGGCAGAGTCCAACAACTCAACAACTTCTGCAAAACCTTAAACTAAGAGCTATACTTGTGCTCAAATACAAAAGATTTCAACGGATACTTTAAAATCACAGCAAAACTATAAATCCCCACAGGAGATAAAAGATACTTTGAAATGAAGCACACAGTGCTCTTAATGTTTTTGTGTCGTATAATGTTCATTGTTTTTTAGTTGACAGTGAGTAGAAAATACCTCCTACCTCCTTTTCATGCTGGGTAGTCTGCCCAGTTGAGGTACAGTAAATGAACTCATGCCCCAGTATGATGCAGCAACATTCCCCAATACAGGCTCGAAGGCCCTTGACTCAGACCGACCCACAATATAAGACGACCACCACGCTGAAGTGCTTTGGCTCCGTATGGCAGTATGAGTTCTGTCAGTAATCTTTATATACAAGGGAATCACAAAGAAGTCAAGCATTCTGGAGATTGAAGATGGGGGCAAGGATGCGGTTATGGTGCACAAGAACTTCCTTATCAAAGACCTTCAGAAAAAACAGTCTGACACACACATAAAGGATAACTCACCTGAGAACACACGTGGAACGATGACTTAAGAATAACCATCAATGCCATGTTGTGATACCTCTAAACGCCTATGAATATACATTATGATACTAACTGTCACCTTACATTTTTTAGGGCACATCGGATGAACAGGTGACATTTTTGTACACGCCTCTTGCTTTTCAAGGTGACATTTGGATTAGTAGGGAAAGACCTCAAGTTAGATTCTACTTTATTATCAGGCTCTCCTTTCAACCTTTTACCATTTTAGTGTATTTCTATGAAGATGAATTTGTGACTGAATATACTGAAACAGGATGCAGGATGAGTTGGCTGTCTAAGGGTTAGTTCAGTGAAGGTCTCCTAGGCCTTGAGGACATTATCTCTATCTATCTACCTCACTTTGTTATTACTCCTGATCAGTATTAGAAATGATTTTGTTACAGTATTTGTTTGTGTTGCTTGGAATTCGAATAATAATGCAAGTGTCACCATTATACAGACATGAAACATGAATTTGTATTAATTTCAATGTATTAATTAGATTTGACAAATTTGTTTCATGCTAGTATAAACAAATAAAAAAAGATTTTGTATCGTTACATAGTCTGATATGCAGTATTCAAACTGAACAGCCATCAGTCATGTTATGTGTGTTATTCACTTTGCGCACAAGGAGAAAGTACTCACAGAAGAGTCTGTGAAGAGTCTGTCCGACTTGCACTTCATGTCCTTTATTCTTTGGCACTGACATGAATACACCCCACACCTCTTGTAAAAACAGGCCCTGTAAACCACACCAAGCCATACCCATTATACTGATTGGTCCCATCAGCCTGGGGATTCTAGTCATTGTTAGATGAGTGTGTGTGTGTGTGTGTGTGTGTGTGTGTGTGTGTGCCTTCCACTTGATTTCCAGAATAACAAGTTGAGTGCTGAGATGTCCAAGACTTTGCTGGAGACGTAGGTGAAAGTGGAAGTGAACGGACAAGATGACTGATTGCACAACCGTGATCAGACTTACTGACCAAACAACTTGGATCCCTCTAAAGGTCCTCGGTTACATTATAGGCATTGTGGACTCATGTACCTATATATACTGTATGTCTTGTCCTGTCTCTGTGCCACTGTCGAGAGGCAGGGTGGATGGTGGTTGAGAGTGTCTTTTTACCTCATTTAGCTAAACCCCTTAACTGTTACTCCCCTGCCTGCCTGAGACTACAGACTAGAGAGAAACTGACACTTGTGAAACACATGGTGGGTGACAGGTGCTGCCAAGAGAACACATAGATCCCTATTTTAAGGCTCATGAGGAGGGCTTACTTTTTCCCCGGTGGGTGTCCCTGTCTGACGAAAGGCCTACCAGCCTTGTGGCTCACCTATCGACTCAACCATCTCTACCTCATCAAGCCCTTTGACTCTCTAACAGAGTAAAGCAGCTTGGACAGGTACTTTTACAACTTCTGCCCTTTACAGTGTTTTTAAAGGTGTCTAATGCGCGTAGGATATGTCATCTAAAACCCGACTGAGTCTTGTGTTTGAATCCCCCCCCTCCCCTATATCAGTGTTGGGGAAGCTACTTTGAAAGCCTAGCTTTGCAAGCTACCAATTACTTCACACTGGAAGAAGTTGAACTACAGCAACTCCCTTCCCTAGGGAGAAATCTAGTTTGGTTAACTAAAGCTACTTAGAAAAAGTAGTTCAAACTACTTTGTAAAAAAATTTGCAATGTACATGTGATACGAAATTATAACAAAATATAATACAAAAAAGTCACATGCGAGCAAAAAATGCCACTCAATTGAGTTTATTGCAAAAAGTGCCCACTTGTTCACAGGTCATACATAAACCAAAAAAATTAAATACCCCACTATTCATGGGAAAGTGCAAGAAACGTCAGCTTTGGTTTTGTATACAATGTCCATTAGTCAGACACCTGCCTTCCAGAAACTAGAGTCCAGGTGGGGGTATTGCACCAAGCAGGATTACTCAGTTAGCCAGGCAACAACTTCTCTGAACATTTGTTAACACATAGCAATACATTGGTGACTCTTCCTCAGGCTGAGGTTCGGGAGGTTTATCCATGATGACGTTGGCGCCGTGTGAGTGCTAAGCAATGACCGCCCTTTTGCACGTGCACTACACAAAGGTCAAGTGTGCGGTGGTAACTGCCTGACGAATGCATTGCCTATAGGCAAGCCGGGTTGGAAAAAAAAGGGTGGCGGGGCTGGTCAAGAAACATGAATTTGTCTTAATTTCAATGTATTAATTAGATTTGACAAATTTGTTTCATGCTAGTAAAGAATTTATATAAACAAATTTAAAAAAGATATGATATGATATATATATATATATATATATATATGATATGATAAAAGTAATTGAACTACGCAAATATGAATGTAGTTGAACTACCAGCAAGCTACTGCAACAAGTAGTTAAACTACTAGTTTAATTACATGTAGTTCACAACTCACACTACTACTCACACTCACACTAACCCTTCCCCTGAAACTCTGGGGTCTGTCCGCTGGAAAATTGACCCCCCGCTCTCACTACTCTTAACTCTCAAACTTCAACCCCAGAAATCAAACAGTTTCTCGTACTGTTTCCATCTGCAGCACCTACACCAGCAACGCCCCACGTCTAATCTATTTCCAGGAAAATGTCATATATCTTGTTTCTGCTTCTTGCTAAATTTAGCTTTCTTAGCAACCAGTAAGGGTCCCAGCGGTTGGGCTCTTGGAGCAGCACCCTCAGCTTCAAGCTCAGGTGGTTGAGGTTGCCCATCCTTTCTTCTTGGTCTTCACTTCATCAATCTTTCAGCGTTATCTGCAAGGAAACCCGTTTCCTTTGCAGGTGCATTCTGCCCGAGTCTTATTCTCCTTTGGAGACAGTTGTAATTCTTTCTCATTCTTCTCAGTTGGGTGGGTGCAAGTCAGTAGGCCTTGAGGATCCATACGTGAATCCTCCTTGACAGCTGCCACTTTATCAAAATCTGGTAGTTCGGCGCATGCTTTTCTGATATATTATGTCGTGTTGTGTGGCTCTGCTCCCTGGTTTCCCTTTCAAATCCCACTGCACCAACTGCAAGTTTCGGCAGACATCATACCATAAGGTCAGACTCATTTGCACTATGCGTTGTGTGGAAAGTAGATGGCTGTGGAGGCAGTGGAAATGGAAGGATCCTCATCAGAGGTGTTGCTTGGCTCACTGGAGCGCAGGTCAGTAGTCATGTGCTGACTTTTAGCGTCCAACGTTTGGCGCTCACTTCTAATTTGAGCGTTTTTAACCAAAGCCAGCATAGAACTCATTGTATTGATAATAAACAAGGAACATTGTTTTTGGTTTTTGGGAGGCAAATTATGCTATTTCTGATTTGTTTCCATTTACCTAAAATTTTTTATTTTTAACAACTTATTTAAAAATTCATTGCATTATTCCTTGTTTTCATGCCTTTCAAGTGCTTTGTAAACTCTGCTTCACCTGAAGCCGAGAGATGACCAGCCCTATCTGGGTATTCCTATAAGGCCTCACACTACCTTTAATATCGGGCCCTGAGCCAATTTTCACTCTAGATGTTCAGTCGGTAACTCAGTCAGTCCCGCACCTCAACTGCAACTTTAGCTGACCCCAATGTCTTCTGTGTCCATATGCCTACAGACCTGCTGGTGCTTTATCTGTCTGTCTGCATGTCATACTCCAGATTGGACTCAAAATCACAGAAATATCTGTTACCCAGTGCTACATCTCATCACCAGTAGATGGCACTCTTTGAAAGTAGTGGGTCTCCTTCGGGTATCAGGAAAAAAAGCTTTACTGTAGGTTTCAATAAGACTGAGGAGGTTATCGTGTGTCTCACTGGCAACATAATTAAGTTCTGACTCCTTTTCATAATTTGCTATGTTTTCATATTATTTTGAGACAGAACTGGGTCAAATAATATTGGGTCGAAGGTAGAAAAGGGTTAGTGAAGAGGGTTCCCAAGGCAACAGGAAGAACAGGGACAGCCAGTGCAGAGCAGGGATGTTTTACTTCAACTACGTACATATATAATATATAATATATATATAGTAAATGTGTTGCAATTGATCCCTGCTTTGCACTGGCTGTCTCTGTTCTTCCTCTTTTTTTTTCTTTTTACTTTTTGAAAAAATCCTCCATTTTGGCCAATGAGTACAATTCAGATAGTGATAGCTGTGTTGACTTGCAAATGCTTTCCCGTGACTGTCAGGACATTTGTTTATATAAAATGAACTGACAAATTCAATTTCGCCCCAGCTCTGCCTGAGAGCCAGCCAGCCACTGAAAGAATAGAGATGAAACGGATGCACAAACACTTGATACGCTTACTGGAACCCACAGGTGTAGCTTTCCCACACCGGGTATATATAATACACACACACACACACACACACACACACACACACACACACACTGGACCTGCCCCTAAAATTAATAATTTACTGGAGCCTAATGACCCCTCCTGGCTCACTCCTCTCGTCGGAGCAGTGTCCTGTGTTCCTTATAGCTCCTTATAGCGGTGAGAAGCAAAGATTGAGGCGGAAACGTTACAACATTCTGAATGTGATACTGAGGTGTTGAGAAACAACCGCTGTGTGTAGGCTTGGAAAAAGGGTAGAGGGTGCAGTTTCAGGTTTTGTTCTACCTCATTGTACTCACAGTGGTATTCTCTCTAAATTAGTGGGCAGAATACTGTAGGTATGTACTACTCTAAACTGGTCACTAATGTAGTATATTCCACTACCCGTATTTTGTTTGCTACCACTAGCAAGAAATTCTCTTTTATAATGTGCAGACAGCAAAGGAAGTCACGCTCCTTTGTCTCATGACAAACAAAGAACATCAACCACATCTATATGTGTCACTTTCACCACAGGTTTTCAACAGTTATTAGTCAATGGAGTTTCACATGACTGAGAGAGAAGTATAAATATCTATATATATCTCTAACCTCTATCATTTAGCCATACTCAAGCTTTGCACATTTAGGGCTCTTCTTAGGTGAAGCTCAGATTCCTGCCAACATGTCCTGGTCCCCCGGTCTATGTGCTCCTGTCCACTCATACTGGTCTGTTTGTGTGAGTGAGCGTACACAAATGAGTCTGTCTGCATCTGTATGGGTGTCTGTCTCCTATCTGTTTCCAGACTGTGGCTGCGGTTGGGCAGTGTTGACGTCTTTAAGGCCCCCCGACTCTTATGATGATGCTGAGCTGTTGTTGACGCCCCACACCAGATCCAAATGTTTCACCCAAATGTCTTTAGTGTGTTTATTTTGTGTACTTTATGTTCCTTTTTTTTTTTTTGCCCCACCTCGGCATTGACTGTCCTGGTAGGGGATCCATCTCTGAGTATCCTATCCCAAGGTTTCTCCCATTGTTTGAAAATCAAAAGAAGGAAGAAGGCAGTAAATAATAAATAATAAATAAATGAGAACTAAAAATAAATAGTCTACCGTGTCTCTCAATTTTCTTCCTTGTGCATCTTGTGCACTTGAGTGTACACACACACACACACACACACACACACACACACACATTCATGCACACTTAAACAAAGGAGAGGAAATGTATCCATGTCACCATCCAGACATATTTGTAAACCAGTGAATAGGCTAGAGGGAAGTCTTCCTCCTTCTTGGACACACACACAACCTCGTAGCCCCTGGACCTGATGAACCGCGGACAGTTTGAGGTTATCAGTCTCCAATGCACATGCCCAAACAAACAACTATTAAATGTGCCTGCCCAGATGAGGGGAGATGAGGGGAGGTGAGGGGAGATAAGATAAGATAGGATAACATAAGATAAGATGAGAAAAGATAAGATCATCTGTCATGTGGCCATGCTGATGTTTGTGATCAATAAAAAGCTTCACATTAACTCAGACAACTCCTCATACAATGACAGCAGACACAGTCCCCACGGCATTTAAAGAGTTGGATGGATAAATACAACAATGCATTTTTTTTTATTATCCTGGTTGTCCTTGAGGACCCTAAATCTTCTAACCAAGAGAAAGGTCTCACATTCAGAGTGCAGAATGTGAGATTGGTCAGACACTACTGTCTAGACCCGTCTAACGACTGAATGGATGGGTGCTACCTGACCCCACCACCTTCGTTTTTGTGCAATGCAAGCACTTTGTACAGACAAGTTCCCAAATCATGCTGCGATATCTTATAGATAAACACGGGAAATTATTTTTGCCGCTCTACAAAGTTTGAGAAGTTCCTTAAAACAGCTCACTTACAATTATCCACGACAGGCCACGACAGGGAAAATTCAATCCCTCATGTGAAATTCAGATGGAGGTAAGATAATATTCCCACCTCTTCCTCTTTTCTTTCTTTGTCTCTCAACACTTTTGTATTACATCATTAAATCCAACTTAGTTTTTGCTTCCATATCAAACCCACTCTTTCCATAGATACATTTAGAGTGTGACCATTAACAGTGTATATACAATATACAGTATACATACAGCGTATATGATGTTGCACACTGTACGTTAAGCACAAGTAATTATCAGGTCAAATTTTTCACACTAATCTGACTGTGCCAGTTATTAAACAGGTGTTTAATACGGTAGACAGTGCTCTCATACAAGGACAAGATTCCTACTTAGATAGGAATGTTGTCAAGCAGGTAATTGCAGTTTATTCACATCCATTCAGTTTTGGAAAATGATTATGGTTTCCTCTAAACCGCATACTACTTACGTGTGAAATTGGCTCTAGATCACAAACCATGCCCAACTTAGAAAAGTTGGGCACTCGTTCTAAAGTGTTAAACCTTTTGAAACTGAAACAAGACATCAGATGTCAGGGAGAAAAAAAAACTTTCAAGTTGCAGTAGACTACAGTTTGTGTCACCAAAAAATGACAACATAATAATAACTGTATTTACAGTTATTACAGCTTAGAAACTTTAAACTTTACATAAATTACATCAACCTAGTGTGGCCGTGTTTGTGATGACATTGATTGGAAGCACTTTGTTTTTCCTGAAGTATCTCTTCAAGGCACTGGATGATGATGGGGTCCACTTTGGCGTCAAACTTATTGGCAAACCAGTGGCCATAGTTGAGTAACCAACGCAACTCTGCTGCCCCATAAATACAAACACTGCGAATGTGTGTACCTGTGCAGGGTGGGTACAGGGGTCCCTCCAGGTATTGCCACTTTACCAGCCTGGTCTTACTCATCATGTCAGTGATATCAGGCTGGGATCTGGGTACTTCCCCAGGTACACCTGGTACTCGCACAAGTGTGGCCCAGAAGTGCTCATCCGGGGAGTACGTATCCTCAGACCAGGCCAAGAAATCTTTGACCAAAGGCGAGGACTTCATGTACACAACAAACTCACGTGACAACACAAAGTAGGCGTTTCCAATAAACATCTCAATGCCATGCGGGGGTGGGTCCTTCATTTGTCCGGTTTGCACTGGAATGTTTTGGTATTCAAAGTTGGCCTCGCTCAGCTCATAGTGGAAGATGAACCTATTTGCCTTCAGCTCAGTGGGGCGGCTTGTCTCCAACATATTAGCACCATTTAGCTTTCTTAGCTCCGACAACAGCTCGATTTTGGACCTGAGGGGGAAATCCTGTCCACAGAGGTTGATGACGTACTTCCACTTAACCTCTGAACCCAAGAGGTCAGATAGACAGTTGAGGTCAGCTTTCAGTCGGCTGATGCTGGCATACACGACAGACTCTCGCTCGGAAGCGATGAAGACATTGGGCAAACAGCGGGCCAAACCCTCCATGGCTGAGACGAATTGAGCCGAAGACTTTTGGTCATAGTGGATGCAGAAGATATTATTGGGCGAGTACAGTGATTTGATGACTCTCTCCACCATCCAGGCATATTTGTGAACCACCAGTGAATAGGCGAGAGGGAAGTCTTCCTCCTCCTTGGACACGCACACGTCCTCGTAGCCCCTGGACCTGACGAACCGCGGACAGTTTGAGGTTAGGTTCGCCAGGCTTTCGTCGTTGTCCTCCACAACATTTGTCCTTCTGGTGGCCAGCGATTTACCCACCTCGACCGGGTCCATATCATATATAGCTGAGCAGTTAATGTTGTACTTGTGAAATGTCTCAGTGCCATCCAAATCCACAGTGGATCCAAAAGATTCAGCGCGGTAGTTGTGTTTGAGACTGACCAGTAGCAGGCTACAGAAAACCAGCAGTGACACGAGTGAAGAAATAAATGGCTTCCTTCTCACTGTGGACAGCAGTGTACATCTCTTTTTCATTCTGTGATGAAGCAGAGAAAATATGATCAACAAACAATAAACCTGACATGATAATTAATATACAATAGGGGGAAGTGGGATGGTTTAAGCCAGTGGGGAAGTTGAGCCACCCCTTGCTTCTAGAAAACCATAAAAAAAATTGTGTCATGTGTCATTTTCTTATATTCAGTGAGTCATGAAAAAATCTCACACGTTTTTAGGAAGCTACAATATGAGGTAAAACTGTTTGCATGACTTTATCTCTAAATTGCTGCATGATGCAAATTTGTTAAAATGGTGGGGGTTAGGTAATTTGAGCCAATAGGGCCTGAGGCGAATTGATAATAGTTGTATTATTTAACTGTAATTCTACATTGCGTTCTTATATTTTATCACAATCAACTAAGATGGGACATTTTGAACTAGGAGTAAAGTAAAGAGAACAGGGTATGTGAAAGTAAATTTGTACACAATATTAGAATTTATCATTTATCATTCTGTGTCTGGTTGTACTGATACTGTGATGTCACGTGCCATGTACATGTGTCTGTGTACTGCACATTGAGCCAGTGAGGCCCCAGCAAGGAAGTCATAAATTTGAACTCGTCCAGACCATTACTATGTGTAGATCCTTAAAAGGATCCTTAGGATGAAACAATGTTATCTAAGCATATGTGAACCAATCATAGGAGACTTCTTTGTTCCTAAAGAAACTATAAAGATTATAGTTTCTTATGTTCAGGGAGAGAGACCATGCGGAGGTTCTGACTTACTGTAGGGCCTGGTTCAAGGTATTTCTCTCCAATATATCTGTATACAATATATTTACTTCAACCTATCAGTGTTTTGTGTATTATTCTGTTTTAGTCCTGAGTGCTTCCAGGCAATTTCCGCGACAGGTACCAGAGAACAGGACATGCCAATCAAGTGTTCAAGTAAGAAATTGAGACAGAGCTTGCAAACCATATAAAGAATCGGTAACACTTTATATTAAGGTAGACATATTCACCATTAACTAGTTGCTTATTAGCATGCATATTAGTAGCATATTGGCTCTTTATTTGTCATTATAAATCACTTATTAATGCCTTATTCTGCATGACCATATTCTACAACTACTAGGCCATTAACTAAGAGTTTTCCCTCAATAACCTCCTAATTACTGCTTATTGATAGTAAGTAAGGAAGTTGTTGTACATGAATTCAGATCTTAGTATGCTTTGCTCAGTATGGGCCTTATAAGGTGGTAGTACTACAAGAACAGTCATTCTCCCATAATAACACTTAATACATATGGTCTATTCTTATGTAACAAAACACAAAACTACTGTTAATAGTGTCCAAATAACTCAGTGTCTTTCTAACTCAGAATATGTTCCCCATTTTAAAGTGAGGTCTTTCTCATAACCAATTCACTAGTAGTCTGACACTGGTGACACTGGACACAGGTTCCCTATTCTAAAGTTGCCTCCTCTTCACACTTAGTAAATTCATTATAGCACATGACTGCCAGTAACAGTTTCGTGTTTTCTTACGTTTTCTTACGTGATGGGTTACACCTTGAAAAAAATGGAGGTCTATTGAGATGCACAGGTTCTATTCCCATTCACTGGTAGAAGAACAAAGTCAGTACAAGTAGAAATATCTCCTTTATTAATGGACCACTTCAGAGATTTTCAAACATATCTATTAAAAGATTTTTTTGTAAGACTAAGAACAAATGTACTGCCTTGACAGAATTTGGAGTTATGCGCAACAAACTTCCGCATTCTGTAAAACAGGTCGCATCACTTCCGGTTCAGGTCCTCTGTACAAGCTATGTTGAATATGGAGCTGTTGTACTCAAGATGCCTTCAGGAGCTATGAGCATAACCGATGTCCTATGAGGGGAGGGTATGTATCTACTAATATTAGCTAACGTTAGTAGTTCCGGACATTTCTGATTTACCTAAATAATGTAGTATGTCACTAGCAAGCTAACACTAACTAATCTTAGCTAATAGAAAACTTGACCTAGACCTATAATCACGTTGTCATTTATTATTTGTCAGATTGATCAACTAAGATTAGTTAGCGTTAGCTTGCAAGTGATGTACTACATTATTTAGGTGAATCAGAAACATATTAGCAGAGAATGACAAGTTTTCTATCAGCTATCAAGATTAGCTAGATAATGTTAGCGTTAGTGTAAATAAATGAGAACTAAAAATAAATTGTCTACCGTGTCTCCCAATTTTCTTCCTTGTGCATCTTGTGCACTTGAGTACACACAGACACACACACACACACACACACACACACACACACACACACACACACACACATGCATGCACACTCAAACAAAGGAGAGGAAATGTATCCATGTCACCATCCAGACATATTTGTAAACCAGTGAATAGGCTAGAGGGAAGTCTTCCTCCTCCTTGGACACACACACAACCTCGTAGCCCCTGGACCTGACGAACCGCGGACAGTTTGAGGTTATCAGTCTCCATTGCACATGCCCAAACAAACAACTATTAAATGTGCCTGCCCAGATGAGGGGACATAAGATAAGATAAAATAAGATAAGATAAGATGAGATGAGATTTTCAACTGACAGAGCTTGGGGTTATACGCAAACAAACTTCCATATTCTGTAAAACAGGTTGCATCACTTCCGGTTCAGGTCCTCTGTATGAGCTACGTTGAATATGCCACAGTTGTACTCAAGATGCCTTCAGGAGCTACCAAAGATGAGCATAACCGATGTCCATCGCACATGCAGGTTGACATCTAAAACTCTAACTAATATGCATGCTAATAAGCAACTAGTTAATGGTGAATATGTGTACCTTAATATAAAGTGTTACCAAAGAATCTAGTGGCCATGCTTCACGGTCAGTGCAATAAAATGTTGTGAATTGGGATTTGAGTTGGCCGAACGAAATAACATTGATGTCCCTACAAGCTGGATCAGAGAGGAAAAAGCAAGAAAAATGTGCATTTGTAAAATAAGCAATATTTAATCATACTTTTCCTGGGAAATACCTACCATCACCTTGCGACTGAAACTATAGACAAGCACCCACAAAATGGCAATGTGGAATGGCTATTGTTAAAAATACACCAGCGAAAACAATATCAAAAGGGGCGTTTATTTATATCAAAATCTTAGCTTTAATTTAATTTAATAATTCATATACAATCTCAATGTAAACTGCAGTGGTTCAATAAGGGTTAAATAAAAAGATGACCATATAAATGACATTTTAACCTTTTCTAGGACGTGATTGGTTCAACAGTTTCAAATATGCCTTGTTGAAGAAAATTAACTTAACTTAAATAATGTTAAATAAAACCTTTAAGAAGTTAATACTGAAGTTGTCTTGCTTTGATATAGAATTAGATAAGGTGAAAATATTCTGTTTTACTTCAACATAATCACTGGCACAATTTAGCCCCATGTGTCTCACCTTATCCTCTCCCCATGCTCAATTTACCCCTCATCTGGGGCAAGTTGAGCCAAGAAAACACTTTTTTGGCAGGTCATATTTTCAAAATTTTCAAAAATCTAATGTGATAATTTCCAGAGATACACAACATCCTGAAATATATGTATATATGTACATATCTTACTTGGAGACATTACTGTCATGCACTCACTATAAAGATGCCTCAAGTAAAAAGTAGCTCAACTCACCCCACTCTCCCCTACAGTGCAAAACTGTTAGGCACGTGTAAAAAAAAACTTCCGTAAAGTGAAGATGCTTTAAAACAATTAATTAAAAGTTTCTAAATATACATATATATAGGCTATATAAAAATCTATAAATAGCAGTAATGTAAAACACTAATGCAGAAAACAAAAAAATAAACATCTAAGACCAAATTTATATTAAAAGAAATCTAGGGTGCCTAAGACCTTTTGCACAGTACAGTATTATGTGAGTGACTGACGTCAGCGACCTCAGGTAGTTTAAATGAGTGATTCCTTATTAACTAGGTTTTAAAATCACCTTACGCAATACACAGGTACAGCGGTCTGCCGAGCGCCTTGTAGAGACTTTTCACAGCCTGAAAGTTGTCAGAAAGAGGTTAAATTAATATTACATTGATTTACGATATGTGTTCCTGTCCTGACACCCGGGCAGGGTTACGGTGAGCCGTTTCGTGTACCTAAACGAACTTACCGATGTCAGAAGAAATGGACAGGCTATCATCCTCCGTCCTTTACGTCCTCCGAACTTTACGCACGATGCAAGCTACATCTACTGGCAAAACGAGGGACAGTCTAACTGTCTGCCCATTTATGCTTACTTATAATTAACAATGATAATATAAAGCAAGTAAAAGCAGCGCTGGGAAATGTACTGTTGAGGGGGTTTCTTTTGATGCGGCTGTTGGGTAGAGCGCTGCGCACTGACAAGCTGGCCCATTTTCACTTCCACAAGGCGCTCTGGTGAGGAAGGAGAGGAGGGGCTCAGCAGAAATCTGGTTTCAGGTGAGGTAAAAGTTGTGACATTCTTGGTGTCAGCTGTTGCTCGTTATTCAGCATGTACCAATGTGGACAGGGAAATGTTTAAACATGTGACCAGTTTGCATGTCTTTTTATAGACCTTGTTTGTATTAGTTCCCATGTGTGCATATCTCTCATGGATGTTTAACCAGCCTAATGAAAATCCCATGGCTGGAGTCATCTGAAAGACACTTAACTGGATTTCTAGATGAAAGAGCTGCGGGCTATATGGGCATCAGAAGAGCTCCATCATTGAGCAGTGGCAGCGACTTACCCGTTTGGAGGACTTCTCCTTTCATCAAGGATGCTTTTATCTTACAGTTTTTTACAGTCCCTAACACCCATTTGTCCAATCTGTAGTCACATTTTCAAAACTGTAAACACAATTAGCACAACATCCGTCAGTTGTGGACCATACAATTTTTACACAATAAGCAGTCAATTAACACGTTTCTAAAATGCTTAGATTTTCTTTATGTGGAAGAATTTACGTATGTAACCTTAGATATTTTGTTTAATTGTTGTTATCCCCTGTATTTCTGCTTATGCTGCTCTTCTCTTAGGCCTTAGCATACGCACATGGTGAGGCGCCGAGGTGTCTGGGTGCATGTCTTGTCAATAGTCGCATATCATATGCTAAGAGGTCATGTTGAACCTAAACTATCTGTCACGTTATTATAAACGCATAAACCATCTTTTAGTATAACGGCTGGTGCCTGGGAGTGCAGGCCACAGGTCAGACTGTGACCTGGTTCGCCCAGAGACCGGCACCATCCCGAAAGCCCCCCCCCCTTGCTTCCTTAGCAACATGTACCCAAATAGGTGCTCTGTGTTCTTCGATTAACCCAGTGACCTCACTGATTGTGTCAGTGCTAACGTCAGCTCTTAGTCCTTCCCCTTATTAGGTAGCGCTTTGCATATTCATCCTTTTATCGTTTTCTTTAACTATATAAACTCTGTCCTGAAGCTCCTCTGGCAGAGATCCGCATACCATACCCATGTGTGTGTGTATCTCTCCTGAGCGAGTATAGTATTGTATTGTATTGTATTGCATTATCTTCTGTGTGCTAATAAATGTGCTCATGTAATTCATGATTGATTTAAAAGGACTCCTGTCTCGATCTAAGTTTATTCAACACTTTACATACAAGCTTACCCAATACCAAAATGATGGATCTTTCTTGTCTTATTTACAAATGCTTGCACACAGCATGCCAGAAATGACAACCTAATGTTCAAAACTTTAAATATAGTATAAAGCCTCTACTTCTGCAATAACAGCAGCTCAAAAGCTTTATTGAAAGAGGTGATAAGCATTTCTGAATGAACAGATCACTGAAACATTGAGAAATCGCTGATTTAAGTTGTGTAAAATAGACCAAACACAGAGTTTGAATATTGTACACAGTTCCTTTTGAAAGGAACAATGAGCAGGTCACCAGCACCGGCACCAATACGTCCAGGTATGGTGTCTATCCAATATGTTTTGTTCTATAGTGAGTTTTACACTATGCCACTCTACATGTAAACATGGGTTACAGTACATACAGTAGGACATACTGAAAAGCATTTACACATACTATGTTTACACATATTGTGCATGCCAAGCGTTTCTATCCAAGGTGCATAGCGAGAGACGACATAGATGTGATGTGGATGAGAACATGTGGCCAAATGCTGAAGATCGTATAGATTACAGTTTACAGATTACAGATTACAGTCCACAACAGATGGATGTTGTGCTAATTGTGTTTAGAGTTTTGAAAATGTGACTACAGATTGGACAAAAGGATGTTAGCGACTGTAAAAAACGGACTGTGCATTTTGGTGTTTTTTCCCTTCTGTGCCTTTTTTTACTATATTTGTGTATTTTATTTTTACACATTTGGAACCAAAGCCCATGTATGTTGGATTTTTTGTTCATCACTGGCAGCAATTTCATGTTGCTAATAAAGCTTTCACTGCAGCAATTCTGTCACTTACTATTTTTTTTTCTACTGTACATTCAATAAAGTAAAGATGACTCATTCACTTTTAGATAGTATGTTGCCAAAAATGCACACATTCAACACTCAACCAAAACAGTGGTTTACAGTAAAAGGAAAATGAATCATAAAAAACAATGGATTTCATATTGTCTATTGTATGCAGGTAGAACTAAACATGAAAAGTAATGCAGTTTTTATAATGCCATCAACTGTTAGTATTTTGAAAGTCGTTATGCTATGATTGACTACATGTTCCTCTTGGATAGAAAACATGTGCTAGTGTTTTGAAAGAATAATTTGATTTTGAGTCGGGTTTGCAGTGTTTTGGTAGAGTTAGTGTATGTAGACAATGTTTTTTAGCATTTTGAAATGTAGATTTAGTATTTAATTAACAAAATGTGGTTTTGAGCAGAAAATTAACTATTTGGCTAATTGTGTGATGTAGGTGTATTGTTGTGTTAGGAGTTTAGAAAAAGTATCTTAAGTATAGCTAAATGCTTGTTAGTGATCGTAAAAAACTGTACACCTGAACTGTCAGATTGATAACATGCGGACCACTGAGAGAAAAGACCGTTGAGAGACAAGCAAAACCTGTTTTGCTGCATGCCTACAGCTCAATATAGTACATACAGTTGTTAGTGTTTGTTAGTCTATTCTGTGCCTGTGTTTCCGTGTTTGCCACCAGTGCATGTGTGTGTGTGTCTGAGAGAGAGAAAAATACATAATTATACTGTGACATATTTTAAGAGTTGATGTGATACATCAGCTCATCTAATAATTATTATGAAAATTACTTTTGAATAGCACAGTGAGTGTAAATTAAAAGAAACAATACAAACACATAGAAAGGATCAACTACAGTAAAGGAAATAGATGGCACATGTTTAGCAACACAAGTTACCCAGGACTAATTCATATTATCAATAACAATACGTGAATACAATTAATAACAGCTTGAAAGCCCAGCAACCATCAAACTTGTTATTATAGCAATAGCAAGTTTTCAGTTCAATGAAAATGAATGTTGTATGTCGTACAGAGTTTGCTTTTTGAGTAGTTCATTAGGGTATGCTTGTGTACATAAGCAGTTAAAAGCTTAGTAATACAGGTGAGGCCCGAGTCTTTTATCTCCTTGCAAGAAATGAACAAAATCTTCAAAATCTATTCCAAGCCAATACATTGGAAACAATTGTAGGGCAGCTAAAATGGGAGTTGTGCAAATCTCTCCTCTTAGTTCTATTCAAAAGTCTCCCTGTTGCATTTGAACAAGTTGCAAAAAAAGAGTTTTGCAATACAACAAAGGACACAGGGTTTTGCATGTGTTGTAATACTCACCATGATGTGAAATAAAGACAAAGAGAACTTTTCCCAAGGCAGAAAAGAGAGAGATATTTTTTGTTATAATTCCCATGTGGTAGAAAAAACAGACTGAACAGTTGTTCGACTTTCATTATCTGATCACAATCAGAATTGACGCCCACATTTCTGGCAGCCAGTTTGATGTTAGTTGCCAAGATATTCATGACTTTAAAGCTGCCTATTGTGGGCTAAATACAACAACCTCGGACTTATTACTGTTAAGTTGTTGAAAGTGTTGGGACATACAACATTTTAACATTTTAAAGGTATACTACCTAAGATTTATGTAAGAGAGCACCATTTGCAAAGATGAATGATGAATCTAAATCTAAATCTGCCTCCATTCCTGTTCCCAAACAACACTGTGTGATGAACGGTCCTGCAGAAATTACTCATGGCCATGTGGCATGACTTCTATAATAATGGTAAAAGAAACGTGCAACTCAGCTAAAGGTAAAACACAGTAATGGCAAGAGATCAGCGTGGGCTACACTCCAGGGAGTGTGAGCTATAGATTATCATCATCAAGGTTAATGATTTTGTCGATGTTCTCTGTACATATACTATATACACTACTATATACACTATATACTATATATAATATATACAGACAACATAAAACTACACCAAATCTAAGTCATCATTTCTCAACAAATTGGTCTGCTAAACGTAGACGTGGTTAGCAAAAGAGACAAACAGCTACGTTAGCACTACGTTAACACAACGTTAGCCCAGTTGGCTCTGTATATAATGGAAACACATTATGAACCAGCTGGGCTATGTCTTTATCAGGCTCAACCCTGCACAGTTCCACAATCCTGGTTCTGAGAAATGGAAAGGAAGGGCTGGACTAGCAATAATTCAGATAAGAACTGTTAGATAATGTAAATTGCACTTTAACTACTTGCCTGGCATCAGTTTTAATTCCTTTGGTCTGGTCTGAATGTTCAAATCCTGATCGGGGATTTTCTAGTTAAAAAATTAAAGTTACAACTTTTTTCAGAAAAATGTTAGATATTCCTAAAAATAACAACTAATAATAACTAATAACTTTCCCAATGTCACTAAATGTTCATTCTCAGTAATTTTGGTGATTTGAAAATACTTTTCGCTTGCAACCTTAATTGAAATATTGAATTCCGTCATCCTTTCCTTCACATGAAAATAAAAAGATAAGATAAAAAGTTTACTACGCTTACATTCTTTGTTCAGTTTTGCTGCACTCGCCTTTAATAGCACAGGAATGCTCGTTCATGGAAACTGTTTGAAGGTTCGTTTTCTTTTAGTTTTACATGAAAGCAAATGAATCAAGGGTAGCCAAGTCAATTCTTCACTTGATTCTATACAAATTCAAGTAAAAAAAGGTCCCTCATTTGGATCTCTACAGACTTAGATGAGAGCTTGGTAGGAAATAAACAACATAAAACAATAACAAGATAATCACAGACATATTCCTTTCTAGACTGTTAAAACCTCAATGATCAATGTGTCCTCACTTCCTTAACACGGCTGCTGCTTCTCAGAGGCTTTCAAAGCATCTCCTAGTTCCCATATTATTATATGATCCTTGACTTCATTGCTCCTCTCAAAAATAAGAAAAATCCTAACCAAAATATTTGCCCTGGCTCAACAATCACAGCTGAGCTTTAAGGAGAGGGTGCAGAAAAGCACAACAACAAGGGAAGGCCAACAAATTAAAAGGCCTCTGTGAAATTCGAACCACAGTGAAAGCGATTCAGAAGAAGAAGAAGAAGAAGAAGAAGAAGGAAACTAGAGCGACATTCTTTACTAATCTTATCTTCATGACTCATCATAACCCCAGGATTCAATTACTGTATTTGTCAGTCGCTTTGGTCCCTTTCTCAGATCAGAATTGAAATTCTCAAAACTACTTGTTCAACCTCCACATTGTGCACATCATAAAAGTAATTTCTCATTCTTTTGAACAAATTGCAAATGCTTTGGCACATTCATGCAAATGGTTATGTACAACTGTCTGCTGTTTCCTACATTATCAATAGTTTATGTCATGTTGATCAAAATGTATTATATTGGTTCTCTGTTGAATAGTCTCACCCCCCAGAGCATCTAGGTACTAGTTCATTGCATAAGTCATTACATGCAAAATGGTTGAACCAGTTTTCTATACATTTCCATTAGACTTACTTTGTAAATGTGTCCTGAATTGATGAATTGCTCTTAAGTGAATCTTGACTTTCACTAGTTTTTCTCAGTTGCTTTGGCTCAATTCTCGAATTACAGTTGAAGTCGTCAAGACAACATTTTGTTTCTTGTGCAAAACAGAAAGAGCATTTCTCTTTGTTACCATTTCTAAATGTTTTAACACATTCAGGCAAATGACTGACAATTATGACAATTTGAACAATTATTGGTTGTATATGTCTTTTGAAATTGATACATGCCAGACAGATAAAGTGCAGCCTTGTGTATTTTCAATCATTGCCATCAAACCCTTCACCAGTTTCCATCAGTACACTGTTATATTGACAACATGGCTAAGCATTTTGACTATCTTGTTTGTATTCAATGACACTAGGACTTGTCATTCTGATGGCACTGACATGTTCATTGACGTCTCATTGATTGAGATTTAATTTTGAGAGATGAACTGATTGAAAGGATTTTGAGCAAGTTACGGGCTTTTGCAGGTAATCCATTGTGTGGTGCTGTTTGTTCCAATTGTCTCGAGAAATGCGCTTACTGTTTTGCAAATCTTAAGGATGATTCGAGAAATGTACTAAAGCAACTGAGAAAAACTGTAAACCCTCTCCCACTTTTTCTCTAGAGCCCTCCTCACTTAAATGTGAGGAATCCCTGCAATTCTTCATCCCAAAAGTTGAAAACACAAGGTTACATATCTCTCTTAGCAGGGACCTCTGCTGCATTATCCCATTTTGCTACCATTTCGGGAAGAGACCCGCATGAGACCCTCCTCTTGTCCCTTAGACACTCCCTACACGAAGAGGTTGTTGACATCTGGTTTTTAAGTTAAAAACCAGTTGGACTATTGAGTGTTAAAAATTTTAACACACAATAGTCCAACCTCTCCTGAAAACAACTAACCTAGACAACCGGCAGATGCAGGTGCATGGGTTCCTCACAGATATTAAAAGCTAGATGCCTCCAATTTTTTTAAAAACATGTAATCAGAAATTGTTCTTTTTGGTCCCCCCAGCTCCATAATCTCCATCCAAAATAACCAAGATCTTCAAATGTGAAGCCAGTGGCCAGACATGAGTGTATTTTTTACAGTAACCTAAGCTTTGACGAGCAGGTGAGGAGGGTAATGCAGTCCTTTCAGTTTCTTTCAGCTGAGGAATATATCCAAAATTAAACCAAAGACGTTCACCTATGCCTTTATCTTCTTCGTCTAGACTACTGCAACTCCCTCTATTCCTGCCTCCGTCAAACGTCCCTCTGATGCCTCCAGCTTGTACAGAATGCAGCCACCAAGCGTAGATCCTGCACTGGTTACCTGTCACTTTCAGCTGCTATCTTGGTAATACCAAACAAAGAGACCATATATCCCCAATTTCAGCATCTCTTGAGTTACTCGTTATATTTAGAATTGATTTCCAGATCTTACTGGTCACATTTAAAGCACATCTGGGTCTGGCGCCTCGTTACACTTCAGACCTTTTAACCCCATTTGAACCGGAGCACAGCCTGAGATCTTCACGCAGAGCTCTTCTGGTCGTTCCTGAAAGCAAAAGGTGATCGTACGTTTGCCATTAGAGCCTGTGGAACACTGTGGAACACTGTGGAACAGCCTGTCGGAGGAAATAAAGTGAGCAACGTCTTTGAAATCACTTCTCAAGACATGCTTTTATAGACTTGCTTTCAAGTAATGGTTTATGTTGTTTTTAACCTTGTGTTCTTGCCCGTTCTATTACCGCTTGTCTTTCGCATCTTGTTTCTGTCGCTCACTATGAAGCACTTTGTAAGCTCTGTTTTCAGAAGGGTGCTATGGAGATAAGGTTTAGTATTACTATTATTATTGTTATTATATTATTATAAAGCAAAACCATACATTACAAGATGGAATATGACTGAGTGTATGACTGGGTCCTGTTATAGGTTGCATAAGATTAAAAGATTCAACCATTTTTGAAAAGTAAAAGTATTATTTGGACAACATACCTGGATACGTAAATCAAGAATAATAATCTTGTGATGAATCACAGATGAAATTATTATATTTTGGCGGTTGATGTACCAATACTCGCAATAGAAAATCATCCAGGGCTACACATACATTATTCTCATGAGTAAAATCTACCCTACCATCACTACCAGTGAATCTGGCTTTCTCAAAGTACACAAAATTCTACTTTGAGAATTCTCAAAATAGAAGTGGCTTCGTTTGAGGAGTGAAATTCACAGGAATTCAACCATGTCTCTGTCAACACAGAGAGACTAAGATATAGCATAGACCTAAACTTATCACAAAAGCCTAAACTTGTCATAAAAGTTCAATCTTGAAGTTGAAGTTGAAGCCAAAGGGACTGACACACACACACAGCGACCTTTGTTCAGGCCTGGTCAGCAGCTCACATGATTGGATGTAATCACATTTTCAAAAATTACATTTGATCCTGAAACTACTGGGACAGTGGACTGATGGTTGACTAAATATTATATAGGCTGTGTTTGTCCCAAAGTCTCTAACGGCTAACAAATGGATTCAAGAGGAAGGTGAAACATAGATGTACTTTAAAAGCCCTTAGTGAGATAACTGCATAAGGCTTTATAGTACAGTCCACTGAAAATGTAAAGCTGTGCAACAGCTACAGTGGCAGTGTGTGTGTTTTCTGCCCAGAATATCACAGGCATTAGCTCTCAGTCTGCTCTCTCTCTCGCCACCGCCGCTATAGGCTGGCTGGCTAGATCGGGAGGTATTTAGTCAATAGAGCCATACATATGTCATGTTTGCTTCACTAGAGTCTCACAAGACATTAACAGGCTCTTTCAGCAGCACAGAGAGAAAGAGACACAGCAAGAGAGAGAGAGAGAGAGAGAGAGAGAGAGAGAGAGACCCTCAATAAACATTTTATGCTCCTCAGCCGTTTATAGCAGTGTTGTGCCAAATATACCATTAGCCATATGTTATATGGAGAATGACCAATGGCTGCACTTCCTCATGAAAAACCTTTGAATCAATGAGGTTGAAGGAAAATCATAAAGTATGTTAATGTAACGAAAGAGGCACAAATGCTGTTTTGTAAGAAGAGTGTGATGTTGTAGCACGCCTCCTGGTGGCAAGGAATCAGAACGCGTAACCAGTAGTGAAATTCAATTATTTTGAAAATGCTATATAGGCTAGAGGCTATATTTTCTCAATAGGGCTAGAGGTTAGAGCCACGCTGTCATGAAAGAACACGTCTCCAAGTAATATCACTAACGACCGCGGACATTTATGTAGACACTTAATATATATTGTGTACACACTGAAATAAAAAGGTTCACGAGGCTGTCTATACTCTGCTACGCGCCAGTCGAGCTCTTAACATGCCGGAGGTCATGGTCTGTGGTGTTGTGGTAACA
The DNA here is from genome assembly GCA_034670385.1 of Hoplostethus mediterraneus. Classification (NCBI taxonomy): domain Eukaryota; kingdom Metazoa; phylum Chordata; class Actinopteri; order Trachichthyiformes; family Trachichthyidae; genus Hoplostethus; species Hoplostethus mediterraneus. The sequence goes on along the minus strand of JAXDDW010000068.1, from coordinate 937,372 downwards.
TCTCACAGCAGAACAGAGGGGGAAACAGCAATGCAAATAACAAACAAACAAACACACGCATGCTTACAAGTAGCACAAATATGTATACTTCTGGGAAATGCCACAGGAAATGTCACACCACTCTGCAGCCCACAAAGCCATCAGAAATGTGATACTTCTTTAATTTCTTAGAGAAAACCCTGATATACTCCAGCATATAGCATGCAAACCCCCCGTCTTGGTCCTGCAGGTCAGCCAAAAGGCCGACTTGGTCTGGCCAAACTTAAAATGTAACAATTCTGCATGGTAAAGGGCGGTAAATGTATTGAGAGAGAGAGGGAGGGAGAGAGAGAGAGAGAGAGAGAGAAGACAGAAAAGAGAGAGAAGAAAGAGAAGAAGAAGAACACATTATTTGTCCACATGATGTCACACACGCAGCATGCAGGAAGTGGTGACCGCCAAACACACACTCACGCATGCAAGGAGGGTGGCTGTGAAAATGAACCCCCTCCAGGGGCAGCCAGGAGCAGTGGACGACCATCTACGTCTGCCCCCCCGGGGACCAACAGCTCCAGATCTTGATGTCCACGTCGTGGTCAGGGACAGGACAGGAGATGGTGATCTTCGTGCATGTTTTTCCAATTGGGGTCCTTATTGTGGAAGAGGACCCCATGTGAGCACGGGGAGATAACCCACCTTGGCACCCCAGAGTCAGAGAGACAGAGAGAGAGAAAGAGAGAGAGGAAAGACAGAGGGGGGATGGAGAAGGGGAGAGACAGAGTGAGGCACACAAACATAAACAATGTTGCATATCAAGCTACATTTGATATGTTCTTGCTGGATTTTGAAAAATAACTGTGGTTCTATTTTATGTTATTACTGGTGATATTGTATATTATAGTAAAAATATGTAGTAATATGACATTCATATTTTGCACAGACTATAGCTTACAAGCTTTGAGGCATATTGTGGGCTTGTGCAATGTCAGTGATGATAGGACCATTTCATCAACAGCTGATGGAGCAGCAAATAAACTGTCCCGAATGCCTCCACTTTCCCAAACTCTCTCCTCTCCTCCATTCGATTCCTCTCCTCATCTCCTTGAAGTTACTTCCTGGTAGGAATTTTTTTTTAATTAGTATTATTATTGAGCCAAATATCAAACAAAAATCCTGTTAACCTAAATTACATTCATGCAAATATTTAATACATTTTCTTTGCTGTCCCTTATTGAAATAATATAATTAGCAAAGTTTGTTAAGAAAATTTGGAACTAGGATCCTAGTAGGATAAATAAATTCAAAATAGAATTATATTCATGAATTGGATGTGAGTAATAGAATAAAATGTTCCATTTTGTGATTATAATGTTGCATTAAGTTTATTAGATAAGTGTTCACTGGCAAGGTTGTATGAACAATCAGCAAATACATATTCTGGATATTATATTACGTTATTATTAATTATATTATATATTATTATATTCATCCCCTTTAGGAGAGGAGTGGTGGTGAGGAAAGGGGGGGGGGGTTACTTTTACAGTTAAAGCAACAGCATGCATATACTGGCAGGTGCAGGTTCAGCTACTCATCACAGGGATGCAGTGGTGTGACTTTGTGGTGCGTGCAGAGGGAGATGCTGATTTAACCCAGAGACAGTGACGTGATCCAAGTGATAAAAGAGAGAACAGACCTTTTCTCCACCTACATGCATAGGTGCCTGTAATGTCTGTTGACATATTACAATTAATGTCAATAAACAATGAATGTTGAGTGTGTCTGCTGTTTCTTAAATCACTGTCATTTTTCAGAGTAATGAGATACAGATTAATAAAGAAATGTTCATGTTTGTAAACAGACATTTTGACATGTGAATTCATTTTAGGTCGCTGTTTGCAAGGTTTCAGTTTCCCATCAGCTTCGCCCAACCAGCGCGGCAGCAGCTTTTAAACGGAAACACATATGACACCTTCGGGAAATCCGGAAGTCGGCGGACTACTATTGGGGAACTCGCCAACCACTCCCCGTTACGCTTTTTCTACGACGTCACGATATCCGTATCGCCATGTTGGTTTCGTTGTATCGGGGCGGTGAGGAAGGTGTTGATGGGTCATCATTATTTCGGGAAAGACTCAGATGAAGGTGAAAAACTCCCCTTGGAAGTACGTGGTTCCTGTGTTTTGTTTTATCTCAGTATAACTGAAAAAATGTTATAAAGCGGAGGGACGAAATGACCTTGGCGACAGTGTAGTCTCGCTCTGACAGCTAGCATAATGCTAAACAACCAATGCTAACATGAACTCTATCGCTATTCCAAGGTGTCCCAATCCTCCCTAGCTTAAGCAATCGTAACTGTTTAGATATTATTTTACATTTAAATGCAATGCGCGAGTTGGTTATCTGGACACGGTGACGATAACGCTCGGTTGACTTAAGCATACGTTCATGTAAACACTAATAGTATCATTGTTGATTGGAAGGCTAACAGTTACCGTTCGTTAGGTATCGAGTAGAAGCAATACAGTGGTCTGATAAAGTTGTGTTTATAGTAACGGTCCAGAACAACAACAACAGCAGTGAAAGTGCTCACATTGAGGCAATGCTGGCTGCTCGCAGTCTTGGGTTTGCTGTTATTACCACGAAAGCCTTTTTCATAATAACTGCAATTCGTTTCAGTGCCAGCTGATTCAAATGCTACCATAGCAACTCCATAAACTCCTATCTTGATGAGATGGGCATGATGGGATAACCTTCTCCTCTTTTTCAATACAGGTGAGTCTGTGACCTCAGGTAGCAGGAAGGTGTCCTTGGATCATGTTGGCGCGTCTGTTCCGGCTGCATGGCCTGCTGGTAGCTTCCCACCCATGGGAGGTAATAGTGGGCACCATCTCCTTCACCGTCTGTCTCATGTCCATGAACAGCTTGGCAGCCAGCAACCAGGTGTGCAGGTGGAATGAGTGCCCCAAGCTCCCGGAGGTGAGTCCACTTTGATCTGGGTGTGGCAGGGGAGCTGTTGCATACATCTCATCTCTAAGTGAAAAATGATTTCCCTGCCAAAGTTGTTTCTACCTCCACATGATGACGAAGTGTCCTCCTTCCTACAGAAAATCGTCAGCAGTGACGTCATCATCCTAATGGTTACACGCTGCATGGCCATTGTCTACATCTACTTCCAGTTCAAGAACCTCAGACAACTGGGCTCCAAATACATACTTGGTCAGTATGATGGCATGTTGCAGAGCCTGTAACTTGCACACAACAACCCATTCTGCTCAAGTTCAACATAGTACTGTAGTGACATTGCTCCTTAATAATAAAGGTCAAATTTATATACAATTCTAATCATTTATCACTTCACACCAAGCATATTCAGAGTGGTTTAATCTCTGCAGCATTAGAATCAGAATCAGAATCAGATTGGAAACATGAACAAAATGAACCGAGGGCAAACCACAGTCTGGACTGATGCTCCAATTCAGCTTTATTTATTCATGTGTTACCATACTTGGTATGAAGAACAGACATGGTAAACTACAGCAAAGAGTCCAGACAAGTCTAGTATGTTTAGCTAAAGTTAGGGACTAGAACTGAACTTGTTTTGATTCCTCCTGCTCCATATTTCCAATATGTCCAATCTTGCGGGGTGACAGGTTACCAAAACTCCACCAATAAATATGCCATTTGTGAGTCCTATGTGACTTTGGACAATTCAACTGAATCCAAAATGCAGATCTTAGGTGATCTGATCACAAGTGGTCACTCGAGATACATGTGGAGACGCGTTCTACTGCCAGGTGTGAACTGATGTACTTAGAGCTGTCCACTTGTGATCGGGTCACCCAAGACGCATGTTGCCAGGTGTGAACAGGGCCAAAGTGAACCTTTCAACTGTGGTTCAGACCAAAGACAACAAACTAGAGGTGTGAAGGCACCCTCTGCTAAGACGAGAATATACCACATGCAGTACAAATATGCCCAGCTTTTATTTTCCGTGTCTCAGTAACATTGTATTTCTGTCTCTCTACAGGTATTGCTGGTCTTTTCACTGTGTTTTCCAGTTTTGTTTTCAGTACAGTGGTAATTCACTTCTTTGGGAAAGAGTTGACAGGCCTCAAGTAAGCATTTTATAACACACCAGAAATACCTTTTGGACAAATAGCTTTTGTGAAAAGGTTTTAAAAAGTCCACCTCCCTCCCTCCCTGTGTTCAGAGAACTGACATATACAAATTGTGTGCATGTCTTGTGAAAAGTTTTATTGTAGGGATGATAATTGAACTCTACACATCTAAAAAAAAAAAAATGTATTTGTGACATTGTGAGTGTTGGCAACAACGCCAGTCTACATCTTAAAGTACTGTTATAACTCATAATATTCCCAAGTAATATAGAGTCACTGTTGACTTGTATACCTTTTTGTTTTGTGCTTGTTTGCCTTATCCCCTGGTCAGTTTGAGGGAATATATTGGAACATTGAATAATGGAAGGAAGGAAACTCTTTATTTTATTCTATTGAAAGTAAAAACTTTGTCAGTACAGAGTATGATTGCATGTGAACAGAAAATGAAACTTTTGAAAATGAAATCGCTTTTTAAATAGACTGATATCTAACACAGTATAGGCTATTCATAAATAAAAGCCGGCGACATTGAATTGTCAGAGTAGTTAAAATGAAGGTCAATAGAGGGCTGGCAGGTGATGTAAGGCAGTGGTGCTCAATCCAGTCTCAAGGACCCCCTGTCCTAGAGCTTTTAGCTCCAGCTCTACTCAGGCACACCTGAACCAATTAAAGTATCATGAAATCGTGTGTCTGAGTAGGACTGGATTGAGAACCACTGATGTACGGTGATGTTCACTCTGTTGCCATGTTTGAGCTCCACAGCTCTTTGCAACAGTGGCTCTTTCTAAACGTAAAGCCAGGCCGTCACAACGGTATCAGACAGACATTAACAATATTCTGTGCTGTTTTTGGCTGTGGCTTGATTTTTTTCTGTGTATTTGCATAGTAGCTAACATTAGTCAAAGTTGAAGCCAACTGTAGTTCAGGTAACTGAGCTCTCTCCTCAAGACAGTTATCTGTCACAGTAACCTATGTTTGGAAACAAATCTATTTATTTATTTATTAGACTATTCGCTTTAATGTTACTGTATTTACTGTAGCGTGGCATATATTTAAGATTAAAATGTTCTTTTCTGACACTGTGCCGGGCCTGTGCGATGGGTTTAGGAACCAGATCGGCCAGTTTGGAGAACACACAGTGTTTTATCTGTTACACAGATAAAATCAATCAAGAATGAAAACTGTACAATTTTCGTTGGTGGTATTTGGAGCATTCCTGATGATCGTTTTACTCTTACCTCTGCAGTGAAGCCCTTCCGTTCTTCCTCCTGCTTATTGACCTGTCCAAAGCCTGCACATTGGCTAAATTTGCCCTCAGCTCAAACTCTCAGGTAATGTTACACACCTAGTCGTGACATATAAGTATGTAAACTAAGAGGCCAGTTAGGCCCGTCTTTTTGTCTGAACTTTGGTGTGAGACCAGTCGATTCAGATAGAGAATATAATTGCCACTGACTCGTGAAATGTCCTCGTTTCTCCTCTGTAGGAGGAGGTGAGGGAGAACATCTCCCAGGGCATGGCCATCCTGGGCCCAACCTTCACCCTGGATGCTGTGGTTGAGTGCCTGGTCATTGGCGTGGGCACCATGTCAGGTTTGTAATGCTATTTCCCCTTCTTCTTAGACATGTTGTTGCTTGCTGTTTTGCTGTACATTTCTATAATTGGGTGACTGGCAAATTGTGATCCAAAATCAGTACCATTCTTTCTTGTCTTCCCAGGCGTGCCCCAACTAGAGATCATGTGTTGTTTTCGGCTGCATGTCTGTCCTGGCCAACTATTTTGTCTTCATGACCTTCTTTCCTGCGTGTGTCTCTCTGGTCCTGGAGGTAAAGATGAGCTATGACTTGTGGGAGAATTATAGTTTTGAGACCCAGAGTTTGTATGTTTATCTGTTTGTGTTTCTGAGCCTCTCATTGTGTGTGTGTGTGTGTGTGTGTGTAGCTGTCCAGGGAAAGCCGCGAGGGCCGTCCTATCTGGCAGCTGAGCCACTTTGCCCGTGTGCTGGCTGAAGAAGAAGACAACAAGCCTAATCCTGTAACCCAGAGGGTTAAGATCATCATGGTGAGAAAATACCTTGAATATTATGGCACAGAAACTGGCACAGACACAGTCATGCTCGCCTTGAAGTTTATGAAGTTCTTTCATATATTATAGGGGTGTAACCTTATAAACTCCTTATCTAAAATGACAGCAAATCTTAATTATGATATCCCAGACATGCACAAATAAATATGTTCTTTTATTGTCTCTGGCAAACTTAAGATGTGCAGCTTTGTTGTCTTGGGGCAGTAGAGTCTTCTTGCATAAAAGCCATTTCTATTCAGTGTTTTTATTGTTGACGGATGCACAACAACGGATGCAGCAATGGAAGCTTGTAGATCTCTGGATGTTGTTCTTGGGTTATTTTTTTACTAGTTTTAATATTTTTCTTGTATCTTGGTGATATTTTAGAAGGATGTCCCACATCTAGTCGTGTTAAATTCTCAGTGGACTGATGGAGCCCAAATCTTTTTGATAGGACTATATAACCTTCCCCAGACTGATGCGCACTCACTACTTCTTCTCACCTATACTAAATGCCTTTTAAACTATTTCCTCTTAAGAACTCATGAAATTGGTAATTATAGATCCTTTATTTCAGTTTGATTTTGATTAAATGTGCATTGCATGGAAAAGCCAAAATGTCTGTAATTGCACAAAGGGTTCACAAACTTCCAATAATGACTCTGTTAAGGAAACATTTGAAAACAAGGCACAGTGTTGATTTGTCCAAAAAAAAAAAAAAAAAAGATAATAAAACAGAACTAAGCCTAACTACGGCTTCTATTTCACTTCACGATTCTCTCTCCTCGCCTCCCCAGTCTCTGGGCCTGGTCCTGGTCCATGCCCACACTCGGCTAGCAGCTGAGCAACCGGGTCAGAACCGCTCCGTGGACGGGCCCATCACGAAGAGACTGGACTCCGGCGGTGCCATGTGGCCGCTGCAGTTCACCAGGTACAGAGATGAAACAAGAAGGATTAATTGTTTCAATAATTAAGTTTCCCAGTTATTTATCCACCGTGCAACACTTCCGTCTCTCTCTGCCCTCTGTCAGTAAGGACCTGGAGCAGGTGATAACCCTGAGCCTAGCCCTGCTCCTGGCTGTGAAGTACGTCTTCTTCGAGCAGGCAGAGGCCGAGTCCTCCTTGTCGCTTAAGAGTCCCATCATCAGTTCCCCGCCTACCTTGAGGCACAGGGCAGTAGAGGACTGCTGCAGGAGGGACTTGCCAGCACCCAAACCCTTGAAGACCGCGAGCAGCACCCCGGCACCCAACCCCACCCATCATGCTGTCTCCAACATTGCCCCAGAGGTTGATGCGGCCTCCAAAGAGAAGGGTGAGTTTTGCCTTGATTATTACCCGCTATCTTTTATAACAGCTTGTGTTTGTTGTTAGGATGTTTACTACTTACTTACTTACTGTGTGTCTCTCTCCTGATTCCTCTACACCAGAAGTGATTCAGCCCCTGGCAAGCCCGGCGCAGAACGGCCCCTCTGTTTTATGCTCAGGGGACACTCTCGCCGAGACACCCTCTGTTCCTCAACGTGGCCCCGCCTCAGAGCCTCGCAAGCTGGATGAATGCATGGCCATCCTCACAGATCCGCAGGTGAGTCGCCACAGCAGAAGGAAAGCTACTGTTGGTAGGTGGATACCCAGAGCAGAGATATGTGATATGATATATAAAAGGTAAAAACGTGAAAGGATGTCACCGGTTTGCTCTTTGATCCTCTCACAGAGGGGCGCCCGTTTCCTCTAGCGACGCAGAGGTGATGAAGTTGGTGACCTCGCGCAACATCCTCACCTATGCTCTGGAAGGAGTCTTGGAAACTCCGGAGAGGGCCGTGGCTATCAGGAGGCAAATGCTGTCACCCAAACTGCCTGTTCCCTCTGCCTTGGCTTGTCTGCCGTATAAGGACTACGACTATTCCAAGGTACTGGACCAACCGGTATCTATAAAAATCTGTATTGCTTAAAGGATGGATTGCGTTCTACATTTCATCCTAATCTAGTTGAAGGCATTTCTTACTTTAATGAACTGATAAAATGTTGGTCTGGTCCTGCAGGTGATGGGAACTTGCTGTGAGAATGTCATTGGGTACATGCCGGTACCGGTAGGAGTGGCTGGTCCTCTTCTATTAGATGGGAAGCAGTTTCACATCCCTATGGCCACTACAGAAGGCTGCCTGGTAGCCAGCACTAACAGAGGATGCAGGGCAGTTGCTGTAAGTGAGCAGTATCTAGCAGTTGGTAAAGTGTGTGTGTGCTGTGCGTGTGTATGTGTATGTGTACTGTACTGATTTTCCTGTCCTCTGTTCAGCTGAGCGGTGGTTGCAGCAGCAGGGTTTTAGCTGATTGTATGACCAGGGGTCCTGTGGTGAGGCTGCCTTCAGCCTGCCAGGCCGCAGAGGTCAAAGCCTGGCTTGAGACCTCAGATGGCTTCAGCATCATCAAAGAGGCCTTTGACCACACCAGCAGGTCAGTAGAAACACTTTGATTTGGACAGAAAGGCACGCCGATCTCCTTTTTTTGGCTACAGCTAGGAAATGTATTGCAGCGCTCAAGGACGTACCGTATCATAAAGTGTTTGTGCTCGCTAGGTTTGCCCGTCTGGAAAAGCTGCTGATTGGTTTAGCCGGGAGGAATCTGTACATTCGTTTCCAGTCCCAGACAGGAGACGCCATGGGCATGAACATGCTCTCCAAGGTAATACCACATCTTGTGTAAGCAGGGTCCGAAATTAACACCCGCCAAGTGCCAATGGCGGGTAAATTTACTGTTTGGCGAGTAAATCGCGGAGATTATCTGCCACATTGGCGGGTAAATGTTTGTACCACAACAGTACGTAAAACTGAGAGTCTGCTGCGTTTTGGGACGCGCGCACACACACACAAACAGGTGTGAAGACCCGCCCTGCACTCTGCCTCTGATTGGCTCTGACCCTGACATTTTGAACACCAGCCAATCAGAGGCAGAGTAGGAATAAGAGGGTAATTATCACTTGATGCCGGACAGCTGCTAGTTACCGTAGGCAAACTTTTAAAATGTGGCGGTATTTGGAAGGAGTCAAGAGACCTTTGAAACGAAAACAATGTGACGAAAAAGAGGACGGAGACACACATTCAAGGAGAAAGTTTTGTGAAACGTGGAGGTTTGGAGATCGAGGAGTTCCCAGAGACTGGTTACGGTATGATGCTGAGGCTCTGGTGATGAGCTGTTTCGGTGTGTCGCCAGTATGCCAAAGAAAAAAAACGATACAACTCGTTTGTAATTGGAAACAAAACGATGAAGGTGGAGAACATCCGTGATCATGAGCGTAGCAAGTGTCATAATTCCTTCAATATATAAAAGTTCAATATATTAAAAATAATTACGCTTCAACTTTGCTCTGGCCTCTTCTTTAAGTTTGTATTCAACATAATACTTTATCTCAATGAAATTTATGGAAATAAATGTACATGTAACACAAAAAGGCAATTAATTATTTTGGCCGGTAAAAATATGCTTGGCCGGTGGATTTTTTCATCTACCAGTCCACTTGGCCGGTGAGTCAAAAAGTTAATTTTCGGACACTGTGTGTAAGAGTCATTTCAGTAATCCAGACAGACATGTGAATCTGAATGAATGACTACAAGTAGATATCCTACGCAATGAATGGAAAACGCACAACTCCTACCGCCAATGTCTCCAGATAGCTGAACAGGCTGTGTTATGCAGATGAATGCCCACTCTGTTGTCTGCACAATAAAACGGTGCGACAACGGCTCCTTCCACTTCCACAATACAAAGATACCCTTGCTGTCTCCTCCATCTCCCAATACCGTAACTGCAGAATAGTGCATGTGTGTGTCTGTCTTCCCCCCCCCCCCCCCCCCCCCCCCAGGGAACTGAACATGCTGTGCACAGACTCCGGCAGCAGTACCCTGAGGTGAAGGTGCTGTCGGTCAGTGGGAACTATTGCACTGACAAGAAGCCTGCCGCCATGAACTGGATCCTGGGCCGGGGCAAGTCCGTGGTGTGCGAGGCCACCGTCCCCGCCAGGGTAGTCCGGGAGGTACAGAAAACCCAAATGTTGTTATTCCTTGGATGTTCATAGAGGTCGATTTGTTTTAAAGGTCATTCATTACTCAATGCTGCTTTAATCCTTTTGTTGTGTAGGTGTTGAAGAGCAGCACCGCCGCTCTGGTGGAGCTGAATATCAACAAGAACCTGGTGGGCTCAGCCATGGCTGGCAGCATTGGGGGCTTTAATGCTCACGCTGCCAACGTGGTAGCGGCTATCTACATCGCCTGCGGACAGGTGCTGGATCACTCTATTCTCTCGAATCTGAAAATGCTGCATGTTATATAACAATCTGGCAACCCCGAACTTCCAATGTTTATTTTCAACTCAAGAAAAGAGAGCACCAGGATATCTGGATGTCTTTTTGATCCTGTCTCACTTTGTTGATGATTGCTGTCGGCCATCTAAATTGCCTTTTTTTTTAAAAAGATTGTCCAGTGCGTCACCACCACCTTACTGAGTGATGTCCCTCTACTTCCTGGTATAGGACCCGGCTCAGACCGTGGGCAGCTCCAACTGCATAACCCAGATGGAGTCTGCCGGCGCCGAGGGAGATGACCTGTACATCAGCTGCACCATGCCCTCCATAGAGCTAGGCACCGTGGGAGGAGGCACCAACCTGCCGCCGCAGCAGGCCTGTCTACAGGTACCGATACTGTACTCTACAATAATAATGCTTATTTATACATTTTTATATTGCATTCTATATTGCCATTTTAATATGTCTAGGTTGTTCTCTTTTTTATTTTTTTATTCATTGTGTTGTTGTTATTGTCTCTGTGTGTAATGCTGCTGCTGCACTGCAATTTCCCAACTTGGGATTAATAAAGTACATCTATCTATCTATCTATCTACTAGACTGTGTTTTTAAGAGTGACTTAGTGAGGGTTGGAAGTGACAAAAAGAGATTTTAAAATGATAACTAACCACCCTCCTGTGTGTTGTAGATGCTGGGGGTCCAGGGTACCAGCCCCACCCAGCCAGGCGAGAACGCCCGTCAGCTGGCCAGCGTCGTGTGCGCCGCCGTCCTGGCAGGGGAGCTCTCCCTAATGGGCGCTCTAGCTGCCGGGCAGCTCGTCCAGAGCCACATGACCCACAACAGGTCCGTGTCAATTTTGGATCGGTGTTTTAGCCACGTTCTCTCATGTGTAAACGGCAGACAACTGACACATACGTCTGCTTCTGTCTCCCAGATCTAAAGCGAACCTGGCAGAAACCTCTTCGTCACGGTCTTGTCCGACTGAGTGACAAAAAAAAAAAGGGTCGATCCTGGGAAGACCGGGAGTCAGCAATAGCGAATGAGCGCTCCCAGTATCAGTCTGAACACTCCAGCTGACAACTGAAAACCTTTGCCGTGAGAATGGAGAGGAATAAAGTGAAACTATGACTGAAATGGTTCTGAGTGCTTTGGGTCATGGACATTAAGACCCAAAAGACTGCTAATAGCTGGACCCAACACACTCCAAAGACTACAGCCAATATGTGTTTGCTTGCCCACACTGGCCCAACTGATTGTAAGAAGAAACTTTTTGGTTCGAGTTTTTATGCTGCGGTTACAGTTTTTGTGGATTATTTGTTTGTGCCATGTATCTGCATTTGGACTGGAGTAGTGTGACAAGTTGATTTTGAGACAGCCTTCACTGTTGTTGGCACTCATCTTTTTTTCACACAACTGTGAATCACGGATAGGGTTTGGATTGGTAAAATCTACCATGCTGTTAAGATTCTTGAACAAATAACCCTCTGCCTCGAAGTCATGTAAAGCTAAGCGAAGGTCCTTTTTAAAAAAATATATAATACAATGGAAAGACGGAGCTCACGTTGCACTGGCCAAAGTCTTGCTTGAGAGGGAACATTGTTACCATAAGTGACATTTGATCAAGTTTGAGTTTAAAATGCCAATTTTCTTCCCGAATGTATTTTATTCTACTATATCAATGTTGCATCATAAATGCACTGTAGGATATCACTAGCACAACCCCTTTCCAAACTGAGGTGCTCAGTCAGTGAAGGATGTTGTCGTGGTTTTAGAAAAGGTCACCTGCCATCTGAAATGCATTTAATTTAAAGTGATTTTGTTCTCATTGTGTTTCAACAGAATGTAAAATTATAGTTTGTGTGAAAGGCGAGTTGCTTCTGTGAGAGTTTTGTGTGATGAGGAAAAAAAAGCCATAAGAATTAATTTAATAAACTGCTTTGGACAATGCCCTCCTGGAAGTAATACTACAAATAGGTTGTTACGTATGCCATTTGTCATTAAGCTCACAAGTGGCCTTATATATGTTATGGAGAAGTTGAGCCTTGGCATGTTGGCATAGCCAACAACTATCTAGTAAAAAATCTGTCAGGATTTTGTTTCATTCAAAGAATAAATGACATTATGTTCCCCATTCCAAGATAAGTCTCATTTGCCTTCTTGTAACTAAGTCAGTTCTTTACAAAGAAAACAAGAGTCCAAACAGAGAAAACTGGAGGATAAACTTATTTATTTCTCTTTCTAAAACAAGTGGCAAGCTGTCAGTACATTTTAAGTTGATCCCAACAGCATTAGTGTGAACATCTTATTTACAAATATTCTGTTACATTCAGTCTAAATGCAACGTAGCTAAACTCCTTGCAGTAGAGATGTCTGCCTTGGGTGAAATGGCTTCACAGCTTAGCCTCTTTCCACTTAGCTGAAAGGCTGAGCATCATCTGGCTTAACTTTGTCTCTCACCCAAATGCATCATTCAGCTCTAGTCTCCATTCAGTGAAAGGCTTAGCAATGGGGATCTGCATGTGTGAATGCGCTGATATAACGGCTATGAAGCAGGTTCAATTACATGGCCAGAAAAGCAGTTCATACAGTATTTTACTCCAGTGGAAGATCTGAAGAACACTTCAGTTACTTGTTGACTCAAGTCAAAGTATATTGTCTGGAAAATTACTCAAGGTATAGGCATGGAAAACCCAAGAGTCTGTGCATGCTCCGAAGCTTTTCATTATCAGGTTTGGTGATGGTTCCTTTTGTCAAACAAATCTATAGGAGGTTATGTCCAGAGTGACTGTTCTACTGCCGAAGACATCTTATTGTACTCATGCCAAAAGATAAAAAGGAGTAAATACTCAAAACAATGACTCAAAAAGAACTAAGTACAGCCTCAGAGATGTTACTATAAAAATCTTTGTACTTTCCACCAATATATTATCAAACAAGTTTGTACAGAATAAAACATGATACAAAGATGTTTGACATCACTATATTAAGGTAACAGAATGGTTGGAGGGAAAGTAATGTCAGTACACACATCTGCTAGTATAGCAACACATCCCAAAACTCTTCACAACGCTAATAAGGAAATAAGAGTCAAATTAATTTGACATATTGATCAATACTAGAACCTTGTATGTTGTAAAAATATCTTCTTTCGGTGTATGGTGCCATTATCATTTGGGAGGTACCCCTAAGAACAAATACTTGTCGTGTCACCCGATTCTGTTCATTTACTGTAGGAGAAAAGCTAAAAGAGACAATATGGGGTACACGGCCATCAGGCACTTCTCTAGTGATTTCATGGGCGCACTCACAGCACGCCTCATCCCACCCTAAAGCATTATCTTCTATGATGCTAAGGCATGTGGGGTTGATTCGGTCACAAAAAGCATCTGTGGACCTTCAGCAAAATTGTTGCCGACACTATATACAATTCATTAAACCATTTTAGAAATGTTTAAAACATATCAGCAACGACAATCATAAGTGAATAGTGTACACGAAACATCTTTTACACATGAAAAACAACTCTTCTTGACTTGTCCCTCCATCATTACCAACAAATGGTGTATTCACCAGAGAGACGGAGTCAAAAAGATCAAGTTTTATGTCACAGCTCAAACTCTAAACCCATATGACCAACATGATGCTAGACTCTTACGACGTTCTGTCCGGTGCGGGATCGACGTAGTCTCGTTACATTAGCTTAGACTTAGTGTGTCTGCTGGTGTGCGTGGTCAGTTTTGAGTGTGGCTGTGTATGTGTCGGCTGTGTGTCTTCCCTCACAGTGACCCTCCCTGGAGGTGGACGTAGGTGCTGGACCCTGGTTGATCTGGGACGTGGGTGCTGGACCCTGGTTGATCTGGGACGTGGGTGCTGGACCCTGGCTGATCTGGGACGTGGGTGCTGGACCCTGGTTGATCTGGGACGTGGGTGCTGGACCCTGGCTGATCTGGGACGTGGGTGCTGGACCCTGACTAATCTGGGGCAAAATTGATTGATAATTGTGTCATAAATCTGATTGTCTATCAGCCTGACCAAGTCCTTTGAGGCTGCAATATAAATAAACGTGACTTAACTTGACATAGGGGTCATAGGTTGATGACGGCCCTCTGGACAATTTTTTTTTTCTTCAAACTAAATGATTTTTAACTCAAAATGACTCGTGCATTTTGTTTTACTAGCAAAGATTAGCAGCATAAAATAAAGCTATTGGATTACAGGTTATTACAAAAAGCAACATCAACACAAAATAGTAACAACTCCATTTCTTAAAAAAAAAAAAAAAAAGGACACCTACAAAAAGCAAGACTACAATTGTTAGTCTTTTAGCAGAGATTTTTTGGTTTGTTTTTACAAACGTCTTGTAGCACATACGTACATTTATATATTAATATATCTTTGTAAGAAAAGAGACATTTTGGCTACTCTTGCCAGTCATGTGGCGTGAGGAGCCTGTGCAGGAATTTGCCTGGTTAGGGAAAGTGACAACTAGCCCTTCAAGTTTGAAGAACAATAAGAATACATAATGTTATCAATAAGTCATTGATTCATTCATGTTTTTATAAATGGTATCACGGTCATGTTTCAATCTACTCAAGAACATTGTTTTATTCTGAAAATTGTTTTGAAAATTCCCAATGAAGAGGTCGAGACTTTTCTAGCCGACGTTTGAATGCAACCACCAGAGGCCGCTATGATGACTTTCCTCCCCTATTGGAACTACACTCCATGGCCAAAAGTAAGTGGACATCTGCTCCTGTAACATCTCATTCCAAAATCGTGGGCATTAATATGGAGTTGGTCCCCCGTTGCTGCTGTAACAGCCTCCACGCTTCTGGGAAGGCTTTCCACTAGATGTTGGAACATTGCTTCCATTCAGCCACAAAAACATTAGTGAGCATTAGATGATTCACTATGAGGACCTTGGATGGTCATGGCAGCAGAGTAGCTGTCAACAGTCTGTTAGTATGTAAAGGACAGCAGATTCATGGGTCCTCCAAGCCTCATGGGGGCGCTGCAGTCTGGAGCTGGGGTTCCTGTTCTTGTGTCTCAACGTGGCTGAAGCCCACTGGAAAGATTCAGAGGCTTCATATCAAGTTGCAAGATATCTACTAAATCAAGATTCTCATCACCACGTCTAGATGAAAACATAAAATGTAGGTTTCTAAAATAATGTGTCTTGTACTTCTTGTGTGCCTCAGAAGAGAATAGGTTTGCTAGCAGTTGTCTCCTGGACATAGGAGGTGAAGCGCTTGAGGAACTTGGGGTACTCCCTCTTAGCCACTGCCCTGAGCACCGAAGCAGGAGCCCAGCCGCCCGGATTCACTGTGAACACAGAGGGGGAAACCACTTGTTACACAGGATTACACCGGACCTTAACTGAACCAAGTTGTGAGTTCATAAACACACAAAAAACACAAAAAATTTAGATCCTTAGAAAGGTGGTAAGGGCGAGGTCACTGTAATGGTAAAGACAACAACATAGATGGACACACACCATTGGCGACATAGGTGATTTTACACAGGAGGTTGTCTCTGCTGATCTCTTTGTCTCCCTCGGGTGGACTGACCAGGGTCTGACAGATCATGGCAATGTTGATTTTGGCACGGACACACCTGTTGGTGAGCTGTGGGGATGTGACAGGACAGAGAATCAAGAAAGTAGCAGCGTCAGAGATATTCAACTGCTGTAGTCTTGATGAATTCCCTTTCTGACCAGTATTTAGGAACCCAAAATGGAGGAGACAGAATGGTCTTGAAGAACAAAAGTGGGTATTTGGTGGCTCACCGGTGCATTGTCGTGATCCACAGAGAAGTTGCAGACCAGCCACGTGTCCGGGTCATTCTCGTTGTCGGCCAGGACCTTTCTCATGGCAGACAGGTACAGCACATCCCGCTGAGATGCAGGCCATACACGCTGCAACACACACATTCGTTTGACATCATATCGAATTTGTTCTTCTACAGATACATGATACAAAGGGTGGATTCGTATGATTAAAAGAAAAAGAGGTGGTGGTTTTGTCTATGACCATATAACATCCAGTTTCTCCTGGACCCTGAGAATATTAGTACATGCATCAACAGATCTTGTAGCTCTTACCTTGTGTGTTTGATAGACGATTACTGCATTTTCTGACAAGGTCTCCACGACATTGAAGTTTTCAATGGTGGCTTAAAGAGGTAGAGAACATAGATGTATTACAATCATATATATATATATATGTGATATGATATGTAGGTAGTTTGACTGTATTAAACTAGCATTCATTTGTATTAAAAAAAAAGAGACTCACTCTCCCAGTCGTTGCGGTAGTTAGTGTCCCAGAAGTAGTGGCAGATCTCGTGACCAGTCACCCCTTTCACTGAATGGGTGGCCTTCAGCGGGTCCAATACGATCCCATTCTCTTCCACCTCTCTCCTGTACACCTGGACACACGTGCCCGATTAAACTGAAATCATTTCTCAGTCACACAATCAAACGGGTTTTCAAAACGTGAGCATATACTACACTTAACACAGACACGGACTGCTTTGACTGGGGTGCATGAGAATAATGTTCTACATTACGACTAAGAACTGAACAACTGACTTGGGGTCATAATATCGTGCCACGATCCACTTTCTCTCACCTTCATTTCTCCCTCCTCCACCCCCAGCTGCCAGTTGGCATCTCCACCCACGTCCTGTAGGGAGTAGGTCATGTGATCCTGCACCATCTCCTCCACCTATCATAACAAGGCCAGGGGACAGGAAGAGGAGGCGAGGTCAGTGATGTAAAGACAACGCAAAAGGTGTATCAGCATAGTGTGATGGGTTCAATGTGTGCAAAGAGCTGGGTGGAGGCAGCAGACATCAGAAACACAGCTTTACATGCTGTTCTGCAATTTCTCCTGAGGACTGCATCGCTTTGACATGCAAAGCAGACCTATGTTATAGGACACAACAGACCTGGCAGCACACCGTCACCCAACATGCCATTATTATTTTACATACAGATACAAAATGCTTTGTGCACTTTTGCTGTTATATGCTGTTATTGAGTTAATGGGTCTTCATGGGTATTTATGATTAGTCGGGTGAAGTTATTAGGTATTTAGCCCAGACAGGTAAACACAGAGGAAGGGGCACAGTGACTGGCTAAGCCTTGGGGGGGGTGAGTTACCTCAGCACTGAATCTGTGGACATCGTGAGGAGGGGCAATGACTATCAGAGCATGGGAGGACTGACTATGGGGCTACGGGGAAGATGAGAACATGTGAGATGATGGGATGATGATGAGAAGAGCAAGAGAAATGTTCAGATAAAAAAACAAAAAACAAGAGGACGTGAGATGTAATGATGAAAGAGGTGTGGGGTGAGAAAATCAAAAGAATGGGGGAAAGACAGAGAGGGAACAGGTAGAATGTAGTAGTTTATGGGGCTGGAGGAGCTGGATAACCTTGTCTGAGAATCTGTGTGTGCCAGTGGTTGAAAAGATATCTCCAGGGGGAACTGGGCTGGATCTCTGTATCCTGGTCTTGTCAGTCTGAGACTGGAAACACACACACACACACACACACATACACACACACACACACACACACACACACACACACAGTTATATCCTGAACTCAGACAGCGATTTATATTTAACTTCATCATATGTCACCTATCTGATCATTTGCTTACCTGTTCTTCTATTTTGTCTTGTCTGTCAAGAGCAGCTTCAACTGCATCAAAAAACTCATCCTCATTGATGAGGCTGTTTGGACCCTCCTACCAAGAGATGAGACAGGGAACATGAGATCCGTGTAATGTTCGGCAATATCATGGATGAGTGTCTGAATGTGACGATCTGCTCACCTCATAATCTGGACCTCCAAAGTGAGACTTTTTCTTCAACTCACTGAGGGCTGATTTATAGCTTTCCTCTATCCGTCGCCTCTTCTCCATCTCCTACACACGAACAAGCAGAAGCATTGAATAAGCATGACTGTGCAGAGATAGTTAAGTGGTTAAGTCCCCAGCCTCTGTAAGGACATGTATGCTGGCCTAGGATCGAAGCCGAGACGGCAATGCAACTGAGTGTTGCAACTTTCAACTTACTGTCCTAAAGACACTGCACATCATATAGAAACATATTCCAATAGACTGGCCCAATGGGATACTGCAGCGGTGCAGCCCTGAGTTACATACCTTATCCAGTCTTTTTTGCCAGCTGTCGTCTCTCTTCACCATGAGGTCGATACAGTGGGACAGAGTAGCCAGGATCCCAGCTGTGGTGGCCTTGAATGTGATGGCCTCGCCTTTGAAGTCTATGCCATTGGTCCCCTTGGGACTTAGGGGGTGGAAAACTGTACAATGAAGAAAGATGAATGTACAGACTCTGTGGAAAAACATATGAAGTCCTAAACTAAGAACTGACATCATTTTCAAGTCAGTAAGCAGACCACATTTAAAAATACTCCCTGCCTAATTCAGACTACAGATAATTCACTACGAAGGCGACCACACCTTGTTTCTAAACTAAATACATTCTGCATTACTCACGTTTCTCTTTGCTGCCATTGTTGTTGTGCAGAAACTCTCCGTCCGTCCGAGTGTTGGGGAAGTCATCCTCATCATCCTCCACAACTGAGAAAGAGACACATAGAGGGGAAAAAATGAGCTAGCTGATCAACACAAGAATTTTCTTGTAGGGCCCAACTGACAGTCATCCGGGGGTCCAGAGCAGGGTAGTGCCTAGTGGCCCATTCACAGCTACAGCTATAGCATAGCACGCTAGCAGACTGGCAGAACTCTGTACTAGACAACATGACAATGGTCTGGTTTCATCTTCAGGATGGAGAGGGGGTGAGAGAAAGAGAGAAAGGGAGGGATGGAGAGAGGGAGAGGGAGGTGAGGGGAACAAAAGCAGGGCTTCATTCGCTGTGGTCATCCGCAGGCACCCAATGCTGTGACAAAGTAAAAGCTGCCATGAGCAAATGTTCTGGCAGCCAAGCAGGAGAAAGGGGGGGGGGGGGTCCAGAATAACTGCTTTGTCAGTAACAGAGGAGACAAACACATTCCATACAAGATTCAGTAAATGTTTCTGCTAGAGGCACACAAATCTTGTTTTAGTCCTGGAAGCAACTACAGCAGCAACCTTAGCCAGATTTCTGTAATACTACGTCACTTTTTTAGTGACATAGTTAACTTCCATTATATTATCTAAAAGATTCATACAACATATTTGACTCTGAAACCAACTACCCCCCAACACACACACACACACACACACACACACACACAGACACACACACACACACACACACACACACACACACACACACACACACACACACACACACACACACACACACACACACACACACTAACACAGTGACTTTGGAATCAATAGAAATAGATAATCAAAACACAGCCAAACAGCAAAGGGGAGGGGCTTAAATGAAATCACCAATGGACAGGACATTTTCGGAGTTCAGTGACCCATCACTCATGTCAATGTGACTCTGGAATCAGTAGACATAGAAAACCAATAGGAAACTCTCTCCTGAGTCTGGTGAGCTATTAGTCAGTGCTATTGTAGGATCAATAGGGAACCAAGGCCCTTACTCAATATGACTTCTTCTGCATTCTTGTGTCCTCCACGTGCTTCATGTAATATCTAATAGCATTTTTTCATTGTTGTCATTTTAACTTTAATGTCAGAATATCTGACTATGTGAGCAATAATCTGAGTCTTTTATTAATATTTAAACTAAATATCGTAACTATTTTCACTGCATCTGCTTTCACTGTATCACTTTTCGTCTGCATTTATGATATTACTTATATATTATTCTATATAATGGGGAAACTGTATCTGAATGCATGTTTACTTTCCATTTTAAACAGAAATGGCTGATAAAAACAACCAAATTTAACAGGCTTTTTTCAGAGCCTTCAGGTTGCACTCCATCCGCAACCCTGACCACATCCCCGCCTCAAGCTCCGACTGGCCTGTAGCCACACCGAGGCAACAGGTAAACACAGGTCACTGGGACGGAGTCCCGAGTGGTACTCGAGACAACTAGTACTACCTCTATACAATAACTGAAGGACTGCTCTGTTACATGTATCTGGATTAAGATACAGTCAGCGCCACTAAATCCTTATTGTTACATTTTTAAAGTTTTATTTTTGTACATAGTTATTGGTAAATACAAAAATTGACAATCTTCAATCCTTTATGCCCATTAAGATGTTTGAATGTCCCTCAAGAAGAATACATAATATAATTAAACAATTTTTTCAGAGCACTGCGATAGTGTTTTCTGACTTGACTGTTGTGTTTGAGCAATCACTCGTATTAATATGAGTCCTGGATCAATAGATATAGATGATGAAAACCGTTTTAAGTTTTAGGACAGACTGACAAATAGACCAATCTATAATAGCTGCTGATCGCAGCTAAAAAAGAAAAGGGAAAAAAATGAAAAATCACACTGAACAAAACATCAATATCAGAGAAACAATAACTGCTGAATTTTAACAACCTCACCATTTTCTTTACGCATCCTTTTTTCTCATGTAATTATATTCTGCCCACACACAGCAGGAAAAAAGCAGGAAAGTATTTCCTGTTAGAATTAATCGGGAGAGAGAAGAGAAGAAAAAAACCCAAGTAACAAAGAATTTGATAAAAGAGTGGTGTGATTCTTACTTTTGTCTCTCTGTAGCTCATCCTTGGACACAGCGTCTGCACAGCCAGTCAAAGTATTTCTGTAGTGTGTCCACCTGCCTGCACAATATATCTCTGAAGGTCTCCATCTCTGCCAGCTTCTCTCTCAGGCTGTGAGCCTTCTGGAGGAACAATGAGGTGGTGGAGTTGTTAGACCTAGTTATGTCAATGCTTATATTCTATATTTCCATAGACCTAATGAAAACCTTAGCAGCCTGGGTGCATGTCCACAAATATCTGAACACCCCTCATATGCAGAAAAATGAATGCCAAAGACTTCCTCAGTGTCCTGCCAGCAAGAGTCACAACTAACCAGAAAACGTACCTTGAAGGAGGAGGTGGAGGTGGCAGAGTAGCCGCTGGTAGCGGAGGTAAGGGACAGCATGGAGCCATGTCTCCGCAGACTGGACTCTGAGCCATACCCCGACTCAGCCTGAAGAGAAAGAGACAGGTGGAGAGAAGGACAGACATGATGAAGAGGTGAGAAGGTTACTGACGTTGTCACTAAACAGCCTAACTTAATAAAACTACATAGTAATGATTTGTTTTAACAAAAGATCAAAACAAGATCCACACTACAATTCAACCAGTCACAACACACCAATGAAGTATTAGCCAGACCCACTGACAACGACTGCAAATACAAAAGATCAACTATTATTGACCTGTCACCGAAAGCAACCTGTCAACCTGTCACTCTATGCAACTACAGGCTTAGCTGTCCATTTCCCTTATATTCTCTCAGCCTGGTTGAGCTGAGCTTGAGCAGGACTTGTCAAACCATTGCTCCATCATGCTAGTATGTATCAATTTCAGTTTCCAGCATGTTCATGTAACTGATAGCCAGTCAGCTGTAAACAAACCTATTTTCTATGGACTTGGACTATGGTCTTGGTTTAAATATCATTATAATATCAATATTACGCAAGTAATGTAATGGAAGTAATTGGAAGCTATGAATTACAAAACCTGACTATAGATATACTTTTACACAAAACAAACCCAATTTGTTTTAATAGTTGTTTTTTGAAAATATTTTTTTGTGCTATGTCCTATTATTGAGTACCAAACAAAAAATGCAAAAATTACTTTCAAGAAGGCCCTGATAATATTATTGTTGATGCTCTAATGACACTTTTTGACAGGGTACAATGTGGCATAAACATCCAGCACAGCAGCGACAGTGACCATGGCAACACAGGATGGAATATCAAGTGGCCTCCAGTGAAGCTCTTACATAACAAAATAGCCAGTAGGAAATAGCAGAAAGGAAAGGATGAAAAAGACACACAGAAGGATTTCATTAGTAAAGAGAAAAAGAGATGGGTGTCCCGTTCAAGACATGCTTCCGTTTTGAAACACTTGGGGGCAGTACATTCACATGGCTCCTATTTGTCAGAGCACAGGATAACTGTAGGTCAATGACCAGAAGTAACTCTCTCCCTGCGGTTCACTTGGATTTCAATCACTGCCGGCGCCTCCTTCAGCCAATCTACCCCTACCACACTGACAATGGTTCATCAACAGATAGTACTGTCCAACAATCTTGAATGGAGGCCTGCTTTATCTGTTTGATGAAAGAAAAACATTCGAGCAAACAGAGGTTCTGCTCCAGCTACCTTGATAAAATCAGACAATAAAAAAATAAAACAGGAGTGAAAGCAACACTTATCAGCTGCTCGCCGTCCTGTCAACAGTCTCTCCATATAATGCCTGTGTGCATACACATACACACACACACAGGGAGTTCTCAGTGGCAAACTGCAGGGCAAATATTGTCTGAGTGTACGTGTGTTAAAGTGTGTGTATGTGCCCAGTGATTAAAGCTTCAATATACACACACACTCCTGACTCTGGACAATAGGAGAGATAAAGCCTCAAACTGGTGCTAACAAAAAGCTGCCCTGGACAGAAACAGGCTCAAGAGTCATCAACACCAGTAAGTGCTTCATTGGACAAATAGTCTTTTAGATTACTGATATAGGTCTGTTTTTTATTTTTAGATGCTCTATTTTCTCAAACTACAAAAACATTTAAGTGTGGGCTGTGGTGTTTTGCGTCTCCCTGGAGAGAGTTGACACTGGGCTGCAGAGTGCTGTGAGTAATGTGGGTCAAGGGGAAGAATTTTCAATGGTGACTCACTGAGGTGGGAATGGCTGGGAGGGGGATTTTGTGTATGTGTGTATGTGTGTATGTGTGTGTGTGTGTGTGACAGAGAGAGTGTGTGAGTGTGTGACTCACTAACTTCTGCTCTGGCTGATGCATGGTGGCTCCCTGGAGTTGGGAGGAGTGAGTGAGGAGGGAAGAGGAGGGGTGGGTGACAGGAGGGGGGATTCCCCAAACCCAGGACCACAAATGAGCAACACGTGTTTTGGCAGGGAGAGTAAGGGTGTGGTTGCATACATTCACAACTATGGCTACACTCTGGATTGTGTTTATCTCAGAACAACACAAATGTGTGGATATTCAAACACACAAATATGCATACAAAAACATTTTGTATGTTTCTTTCAATATTTTGCAATTAAACTAACCTGCACAACACTTTAAGAAAATACTTTGTCTCCCTCATTTTTATCCTTCCTCATAACCCACAGTACTTTACAGCTGTCATCTCATCTCTCCATTCTCTCTGTCTGGGATGAGATTAGCATTTTTTGTATTAGCGTCCTGGGTGTGTATATGTGATCATAAACATTTGGCAGCTCTTCCCTGCCTCCATTATCCTCTTTGCAGTGGTTAACAGCTTCCTTTGTCCTGCTCACTGAGTGAAACAAAAGGTGCCCCCCTTGCTCCGCCTGCGCTACATTGCCCGCTCCAATGGTGAGACACCATCTCGGTGTAAACCACGCACGCAATATACATGCCTGTGCACAAACACACATATGTGTGCATATGCCCTTTCACACATTGGACACCCATAAATGCACAGGTGTGCACAAACACGCACACACTTGCTATTACAGCTACAGATGTGCTGTGCCAAGGGAAAGTGGAGCACTCAGAATTTGGTGTAAGTCCTACAGACTTGCCATCAAACGTGTCAGCGGTGGAGGGATGAGTACTGTTCCCTGGACTCCTCCCTTCTCTCTGCTCCCCTCTCTGATATTCTGATAGAAACACACATACATACAATAAGCATATACACACACACACACACACACAGACACACACACATAAGCCAAAAAAAAAAAAAAACTCACAAATTATTTGAATCCTCTGGTGGTGACAAACGGCATAAGCCTATTAAGGTATGCCATCTTGTGATGTGTGGCATCCAATTTTGAGTTTTAATTTTTGTTTGATGAGCATATGGTTTGTTTTTGGTAACATCAGGACATTGCCTTCCGTGTTACAGTGTCCCTGTGTGTGCCTCACTCACCCTGTGCAGCTCAATGGATTCAATCCACTTGTGTCTGTGCTCTGGGTCCTGGGCTCTCAGGTACCACACACTGTCGTTCACACTGATGTCCAGTCGGCACTCATCAAACTCATGGGGCTAAAGAAAACAAATATAGAAAAGAACAAATAAAAATAAAAACAGAGGTTAGTCAGGATGGAGAGAAAATGTGTATGGCAAACATAAATTATAACAAACGCAACATTGAAAAGCAAGGATAAAAAAAACTTCATTGGATTTAGAGGGTCAATTATATAAATCCCGACCAGTATAGTACTACAAGTTGTATTATTTGTTTACAGTGTGAGTGTGTCTTCATTTGGCAACATCTGTTTGATTCTAAACTGAATTGTAGCTAGTTGGCCTAGTGGCTAGAGACTCTCCCTCAACTGGAGGAACTGGGTTCAACTGTCTATCTATGTCCTTGAGCAACACTGAATCTCTTTCAGCTCCGGGGGCGCTGGACTGCTGCTGATCCTGACCTCTAGCCTCCCTGGAGAGGGGAAAACAAAAACAAAATGTCCCTCCGGGGATCAATAAATAATCATTAGCAAATCCCCTGGTGTCTGAGATTAGATGCTGTAGGATTCTGTGAAATAAGGCTGGTTATGGAAACCCATCTCACCTTCACAGAATTGTCTAAACGCCAAAATATCTGCCATAACTTTTCTCCAATAACTGTCTTAGGTTGCTGTCATGTTCATTTTCATTGTCTTAGGTTGCTGTTATGTTCATTTTCATTGCAAGAGAAAAAGCAGATCTCTTTCCCATATGTGATGAGGAGAGAGAAGCAAAGGTGAGAGGCAGCAAACTAGGTAAATGGATATTAAAATATTAAAAACTAGCTTAGTGCTAGTTTCAATCTCTCCACCTGTTTTGTCTGTGAAGCTGACAAATACAACTGCTTAATAACAGGTGCATGGCATCCACATTGTATGCATCGTTTGACCACAGTAGATTTTCTGGTATTTTCAATTTAGCCTTGAAATGTAAATAAAGTTATTAATACTTAGTGTCAGCGAATCAATACAATATTATGAGGCAAAGTATTACAGTTGTACTGTATTGATTTTTTTCTGTCTGCCTTACTCAATGCTATCTATGCCACTTCAAATTCAGAAAAAATTACTTTAGAAGTGGGACTGAGTATAATACCTCAGGCAAATACAATCATGAACCATAAACCACCAGCCAATTGGCAATCTAATACCACACTATTAATGTAGGTGCCCTGAGAGACAGAAAACTACTGAAGATTGTGTTACTTCAGTGAGTTGGCAGAGTAATAAATGGCCCACTACGGTGTCTTTAAACAGGTTTCATTGGAGGAGTCCGAGTTGGCTGTGTTGCCTGACACCTGGACCGCAGTGAGGCCAAGACCAGATGCTCAATAGGGAATATGCCCAAGACCAGGCTAAATGCTGTAAACTTTCCAACTCAGATGTTTATTTAAAAAGTTAACAAATGCAGCACTTGGGTAAGATCTTCACCATTAGCAGAGATAGAAAAGAAAAGGAAGAGCAATAAGGGTAGGAAACCACTGAGACGCCCCCTTAACCCTCCATCTGGTCAAATCAAGACAATCAGAAAACTTCGAGTGCCTTCTCTCTCTATTTTATTGCAACCGTAGCGTGCTAGGCTGTCCATGTTTCTGAAATCATAGATAGAATAGCAGAGTATAAAAATGAAATTCAGATAAATGCTGAATTATGAAGTTCTGTGGAAATGATTGGAGAAATTGTACATCCTTTGTTTTAATTATTAAATGTCACCCATGAACAGATTAAGAGAAACATGTTTAATGACCATGGCAACATATATGGGGCTAGGAGATAAGGAAAAGGCATTAACCCTGAAAAATATCATATATCCAAACACACTCACTATGTAAATCTGGTACCAAGAGTAAAATAATAGAAACTGAAAAACTGGAAAGAGAAATCAGACTAACTGGTTCACCTTTAATTTTAAATTCAAAACAGGGAACAATGACATAACATTCAAAAGTGGAGAGCTACATGTGTAACATCTTTGTGTACACTTATTCAGAAAAAGGAATTTGAAACATTTGAACAGGGAGCATGGCTTTGAAATAAAGATTATTTCAGATATAGGAAGACTAATGACAATTAGGAAAAGTAGGTAAAACGTGTCTGTCTACCGAAGTAAGGGGAGGGATCAAAGGGATTATGAACACAATAAAGCAAAAATAATTTCAACTTTGTAACATGATCCTGTGCATAGTAAAGATACAATAAGCCTATGTATAAAAACCAAACGGGAAAGAGATCTGAATAAGATGAGATATCAGAGTATAACAGATACTGCACAGCACTAGATTGTCCTATTGTAGTGTACAGTGTAGTAAAGAATTATCTACACAGCAATCATGCTACAGACTGCATGTGGCATGTGTGTAAATTATTGATTGGAATATCAAAACAAACTTGATGATCTTATGATCTGTTGAGTCCCAAAAGAGAATAGGGTAAGAAATATCCAATAACTATACTGCACTACACTGTACCTTGGAAGTATAACAGCAGTTGATGGAATTAGAAGTGACTGACAAAAATTGATTTGTACCAATCAAAAAAAAGAGACAGCTGATTGGCCTCACCGTCGCACACCTGAGCCTCGTTTTGACTGGGACTGTAATTTGTGGAAATAAGTATAACTTTTTGAAACGCTTTCTGAGAAGTTTCTGGAGGAGGACTTTAAGCTTGTCAACACAGAGGTCTGAGTCCTGGTCCTCCGGCTCAAGGAGGTCTCCCTACTCACTACGTCACCTTGCTGCCGCAGTGAGCATCCACTTCATTGACTACACATATGGTACTGGGAAGGGCCCCCGTCTACATTATTGGCTTAGCTTGAGGTATGGCTTCACCAAGGTGCTGGAAATGTTCCACAGGGATCTTGGCCAATGCTGACTCGACAGCATGCTGCAGATTTTTTGGCGGCACATACATGCTGCGAACCCGTTCCACATCATTGCAAAAGTGCTCAATTGGGTTACGATCTGGCCAGTGAAGCACACTAAAGTCAGTGTCATGTTCCTGGAACCACCTTGAGATGACGCCGCATTGTTCTGCTGGAAGTATCCATTTGACAAAAGGTAGACTGGCCATGAAGGGATGCACCTAGTCAGCAACAATGTTTGGTGCACTGTGGCATTTAAAACAATGGTCAGGCGTTACCAAGGAGCCTAATGTGTGCCAAGAAAATGTTATGCCTAGTCATTGTGTGCACGAAACGAGATACAGCCTCCAAAACACCAGTGCTTTCATGTGTTTGGTTGTATGTTCTGGCCCGCCAAGGTCATCATGCTGTCTGTTAACCTGTTTTTTTTTCCACCTGTTTTAAAATGACATTAAGATATGCAGAGTAGGAGGAGGAAATTTGAAAAAGGACCTCCCTAAAACCTAATTTTTCCTTCTGTTAGTAAGTCATTATAATGAGTTAAGCAGTTAAAAAAAGGTTGTGTTAAACACTCAGGCCTCTGGTTACACTCACACCTAATCTCCTAATGTTTTCAGGCTTTACTGTACTTTCACCACACTGCGGACAGTAATGAGGATGCCAAATTTAAAATGATGAGACTAAACAACTTCACCCTATTCTCCTAACATAAATGTCCTATCCTGCTTCCCTCCTCACTGTTCCAACCCCTTTTCGAGCTGGTGTACGTGTCTAAAGTCACAAACTCCAGAACTCAGTGGAGTTGAGGTCCTCTTAAACAGCTTGAGATTCATAGTAACTCAAATATGGAGGGAGGGAAACCAATGTAAACATTTGCAAACGTTTACAAAGCTGCAACAGACTCATCACTTGTTTCTGCAAATCAGAACAAAATAATTCTGTGTGGGCTCTGTGCAGAATAGATTCAGGTCCACGGGAGTCAGGTCAACACCCCCACTCCCAGAATGATGAGGAATACATCAGGGATTGGTGTTATATGATGACACAGGATGCTACGCTATTGCCCAACCCTAACACATTCAGAGCTACAGACTAGGAGATGACCCTCTATGTAGGCTACAGGATGTCACATGTTATGAGGAAGAGACCCATTTCCTGTTTGAAGACACTTTGCAATTTCAACAAAACCGCACCTCACTCATAACCAAACTCAATCTTAATTCCACTTCCTCCAGCCACCCCCCTCTCAACACCTCAAGTGTCGCCGATATGGTGAGGCTAAGGAAGTACTTGTGTAGAAATAAAGCTGGCAGTTTAACCCATTTGCACTTGAGTGCATGCATCCCAACTCATCACACCCTGGAGCTACAGTACAATTGCCCAAACAATCCAGCCCCAAACTACTACTGATCCAATGTGTGTCACTCACCAATACCGATGGGTTTGGTGAGAGAGGCCGATGTGCTCTTAAAAAGTCATCACAGATCTAAACATGGTGATCATTGTCAGCAGCATGTGTAAGTATGGTTGCACACAGATATACAAGCACACATTCACAAACACAGGTAGGTCGGCACCAACACACAAGCTCACAATCAAATATACACCCTAATGATTAGCAATCACAGAAATTTCAACTACTGTTGCAAAAGTTAATTTCAATATTGCAAAACGTTCGATATTTTCACCAAAGCTGTTCTGCAACCTGAAACTCCAGTCAGCATCACCTCTGGAGGGCAAATACATATGGATGGCACATACATTGGAATAGTTAAATGAAGGATTGGAATAGACAGAGCTGCAGCCTGCTCTCAAGAGTCAGACTGCAGCTCTGTCTATTCCAATCCTTCATTTAACTATTCCAGTCAGTCAAGCTGCTTAAAACTATGGCATTGAACTCATTCCAAGTACACCTAAATTAAACGAAACTGGTGGAAATATGGAACTATCTCCACCATACCCAACCAACATCAAAATCACGATGCAAAAGTTGTTACAAACCTGTCCAAGTCCATTGTTGTAACACACTGCTTGATGGCTTTTTTTTTTGTTTGCTGTAGTATTACAGTACTTTCAATTTTTTGATATTGGGCCTAAACTTAATATTGGTATTGAAGTCAATATTCCAGTAATTTGACAACACTTAAAGACGACAGTAATTACACCCTTCTGGTTTTATCAGATGTGAAAGAAGGAACAGCTTAGTGACGTAGTGACGTTGTTCCTACGTGGTCTATAGCAGGTCTTAAGAATGGGTTATAAATCTGAAGCTACTGCTGGAAGTGTATTCAGTGATGTTACAGGGAAGCTCTTAGTACTTCCTAAAATACCATACTGTTACATATATTAACATATGGGCCTTTGCCAAACTCACTATCATCAACATGAATTATGGACAGCAGTGCCCTGTGAGTATAATTCCAAACAGTAACAAATCTACTGTTGGATATGCCCACTGGACACCAGTACTCAAACCACCCATAAAAATCATGTTAACACCATAAAGACCATGGACCACCCGGACATGTGAGCTTAGGCTTGACTAATATAAAGATATTATCATACTCCCCGATAGCATTCATTCCCCCCCAGTCATGGAACAATTGTGCGAACAATTTTCTATGAAGGTATTTCCCTGACAAAATGTTTGAGCACAAAAAAACGGATGATGTGAGCAAGAAAAATGAATTTGTATTTGCAAAGAACTATTTTCAGAAGAGTAATTCCTGATTTGCAAAAGCGAAAAAACAATTTGAGAAAGAAAAATTAATTTGTATTTGTAAGTGAAAAGAATGATTTGCAAAACACTCTTTTCAGTTACACTTTTACACTTGTAAAAGGTCAATTTTGCACACGCTGACGTTTGTCAGTGTTTCATCGCACAAACCCTGACATAAAGATTTGCAAGCCTGTGGGCAAGGATTTGCAAGTGAGATGTGTGATTTGCAAGCAAAGGGGAGGCAGGGGCTAGAACAGAGAGCTACCTGATTGGTGCATAGAGAATGATCACTATGCTCTGCACTGATTGGATACAGAATGTGCCACTTTGACTGACACTGTAACAGACGGCCAGCTTGGTATATATGCTCAATTGTGTTAGTTATAGTGGATTTTTTTACTAAAATGTAAATAGCCTTGAGTAGAACTAGCTAGTTTGCTAGTTACAAGAAACTATTCCCGATTGGTAGGTTTGTATTACTCAGACTATGAACATTAACAGAGCTTCAAATAATATCAGTGTAGCAGACTCGCTACCCCCGGAGTCGACAGAGACACTGGCAGGAGTAGAGAGTTCATGGATGTCAAGCTGCCAGCAAGTCTTTCCTGCATTTTGAATGTTTCTTAAAAAATACATTTCATGAGCCTTGCGTCTTAGAGCATACCATCATAATCATGTTTACGGTGTGTGTGCAATAATGGAAGGGATTTCTTTTTAAATATGGAAAATTGTGGACAACAAATTGAGAATTCATCTGTTCAGAGAAGGCAATGATTGACTGTGGATGACAATTACCCGCCGTATATCCTCAATATTTATGCACCACACTTCTGAAGCATATTTCCATTGGTATGAGAAATGACTACAGTAGTGCACTGCATAGAGGTTAATATTTACATAGGCTGGGAATGGATAAATCTGAACAAATACAGCAAACAGCAAAGCCTGCTTTATGCTGCCGGAGAACAGTAACTCATTCATACCACTTGTTACTATATGGAGAAACACAGACGGAGCTTCAGTCAATGACTGACCTGGGTTCCCACTGAGACATGACAAAAGGTGTGAAAGTGGGATGGAGAATATCCAGCATGAAACATCGCTAGACAAGTATGGATTTGTTTTCTCTGTGCTTGCCAAAGTGTGACAGCTCTTCTGCATCGTTGAGAGAGGGTATTATTAAAAGTCTGAGTTTCAATAATATGCTACCGCCACATTCATGATCTAGCCTGTTTGTATTGATGTGGAAAATGAAACAGAAATAAATGATTAATAGTCCACTGCATAATGACAGGTTTCATAAATTAGGTCTTCATAGCAGCTCTTCTCAGTGAACGATATTGTACAAAATAATACGCTTATTTCACTCAGGTCAGTGAGTACCTAAGAACAACAATTTTGCAGTGTCATAATCTCAAACTACCAACTGTACACAGTATTCCTTGGTCTGACCTATACAGTGACACAGCATTATAAGAGTCTCATGACAGAAGTTTCCAGTAAAGTATTAGCACATAGCATGTTGTTTTGAAATTAGAACGGTCACTTGACTAGGCAGCTGCCCTTAAGCACCTCCTCAATCAGGAGTTCTTTGTTCATTTCACTGCACACCCTGTGTGTGTATGTGACAAATAAAGTTCTTGAAATTGAAAAGAAAAAAAAAAAAAAATAGGCTACCCCTGCACTTGAATCAGATTGAGAAACTCCAGGGTAAGGTTTCTCATCTGATTACATCAGTCAATAGTGAGTCAGGGCTAACACATGCATCAGGAAGAGAGGAGTTCTCTATATGCACTTCTCACTTGATCAGCTTGTCCAATGCATGTCTTTGGAAGGCGAGCACTCATACTAGGTTCAACGGCAAACCCTATTGCATTACAGTGAATAATGGCCCATTCAACATGATCAAGTATCAAATTTAGTTTTGAATGTCACGCTGCAGCTCGATTATGGTGGGGAACCAAAGGTATGGGTTTGTGCTCAACAACAACAACAACAGCACTCACAGTGATAACAGCCTTGCTAAGGCAGAGGGACCCCCGACAGCCATACTCTCTCTCATCCTGAGACTTGTAGTAGCTCAGCGTGTTGTTCTTCACCACCACCCAACGGTCCTGCCAGCCATGGATGTAGTTTGTCCACTGGAAGAAAAGAACTCTTGTCAGTTTGTTTGTACATTACAAGTTCAAAATTGTGTGATAAATGTCAGATGCTTGTACTTCTGGGTAAAGCTGAGGCACGAGGACACGCACGTGGGATGCCTACAGTTATGCCTACATTTAACTTATCACGTGGCCAGGGCTTAGTATGATTGAACAGGTGAGAATCTCAAGATGAGGATCTGCATAATCTCACAACATGCTTGGTTTGCAGGTCAGCACGCAATCTGTTTATAGCTAACCCTAGCAGTGTTCAATGAGATTAATACAACATAAGCTTGCCAATCGCTTAACTAATTAAAACTGTGGTCAAGTTGGCCCAGTAAGAAAACTCATGGTAAGATCAGCAACAGAAGCAGATGGCCAAATAGGACATCAGGATGTTTGTTGACAAAAGAAAAACAGAAGACAAATCTAACCCACAGTAGACTGCAATGCTTAGTTACTCTATTAACAGGCATAGTTAACTTGCAGAAGCATTCTACTGTACTAAAACTAATATTTACAGTATCATTGGCATGCCGCCCATAACCTTGACTAATACCATCTGCTGTATCCACATTGTTATCATTAGAGTACATAGGAATGTACAGAGCTTTTTTAACCTTTGAAAGTTAATTCCACATCAAGACCAGTCTGTGCAGCCCTACACAGACCCGCCACATAGGTAAATATACAGGTATGAATTAACCTTCAAAAGAAAATACCGGTGTTAGTGAGGTTTTTGATCAGCAAAATATATTTACACTAGAATTGTGTGTATCAAACAAAAGAAAAAAAAACACTCACTTAACCAGCACTTCTGAGGGTTTTAGAACGAATGTGACCAAGCATCAGAAAACGTGTTCATCCACCTTTCACAGTAGCTGGTCAATAACAACACCCACCCACACCCACACAACACTTTCACTATTTCACCAGCCAAATAGGTTTTTGGAATAGAAAGAAACCACCAAATGAATTTTTTATCAGTTAAAATAAGCACTTTCAAATTCAGATTTCCTGTGTGTCTAACTTATTCTGCTATATGGGTGATTACATCGCCAAGCCAAGTCAGCTCATCTGTCACATGACCTCCCCTGATGGACACACGTTTAGATTACATTAAACCTGGGAATTGTGGTCTAAGGTTACTGAATAAAAAGTGGAGATATGTTTCCAAAGACATACATCTATGGACATTAAAGGCAGTGAATGTCGGTCCTAAAGTACACATGCCATGGTAGGTTATGGTGTAGAAGCGCCATATGAAGACAGTCACCTGCCCAACACAGTGCATCGACTCAAATTCATATAGTGTGCTAATACTAAAGCTCACTCGACAGTGACAGTGACGGAGTTTGGTAGAGGAAATTCAATTTGACCAAAACTAACCTTACTGAGGACTCCGCTGAACTCGGCGATACCAACAGGATGCCCCGACTCCGGCTCTAAATCCTCTTCGGAGCACGAAGAGTTCGAGCTCTGGATATCTGACATGTCCTTACCTGGCTAACGTTTGTAACCAGAGTAGAAAAACACATGCGACACGAATAATATTAAGACGGCCAGTAACGTTATCAGGTTAGCTGTATGGTCTTGAGTGTCACGCAGATTAAGAGGAAGAAATTACGAGAAATGACTCATGTTGTGAATCATCTTGTAGCTAACAGCTTTGAGTGCGCGTGACGAGTTCATCCAAATAGCTGTGCACTTGGCAGGATCGATGGGTATCTCTCATATCAGAAGTAACGTCGGTTAGCCAACGTGGTAAACCAACAGTATGTGGACCGATTAGCCAAACCAACGGCAACTGTCAACTCTGCCTAACCGCCCCTTTCTTTCTAGCCTTGTTCAGCGTACGTTCACAGTCCCAGAAGTGTCAGTGGTGGATGACATTAAATACTTCTACACATTCGAGCTTCGGCAGCCAACAATAATCCTTCGCTGACTTTCAGAAAAAAAACGTTTTGGTGTTTTTGTGTTCTCTTCTGTAGTAGTGACAGCTCTAGCCGAACGCCATGTTCAACTGACGTCTGGAGCGGGTCGGTTAGTGAGCGCGTCTCAGCTTGTGTGGTGCGTAGGGGCGCTGGCTCTGGTCTGACGTCACCAAATCCACTCCTAAAATGGAAACAGGCTCCTCCTTCTGTATTACAGCGCCCTCAAAATAGATTTCCACAGAATAGATTCCCACAGAGGAAACGTAGAACAAGTGATCCAAAACTCTCACGGAGCAGCAGTTTTTTTTATTTTTTTTATTTTTTTTTATTAAAAGACACAATCTTTAAAACTAACATAAGATTGATACTACTTACTAGCCATTCCTATGCATTTTCTCATTGCAATAGCTGTTCTAATACATCTCATTGGAATCATTTCTAGTGAATTATAGTGAAATTAAAAGATTCCTCATTTTGTTGGTCAGTCCTTGTTTCGTGAGTTCAGTCAATGACCATGCAAAAGTATTAAATATCTCCATACCCTTGAAATAAACAAACAAGAAATAAAGACATGGATAGTAAACAAATAAATAAACCAAGTCACAGGAGGCAAAAGTGCTCCCGCAGATGGTGCTATACTCCAATTCCAGTTTGAGACTTTAAAATGTTGAATACCCTATTACTCAGTGACATAACATGATCCACATTCAACATGTGAGAACCCTCCCTCCTCCCTTTCCTTGCCTAACACAAGCTTTGACTTATGTTAGCTATGAGTCATGTGCTAATCCAACACACACACACATACAGTTTACCTCACTATACTAGCATGTAATGATGGAATTTGTGGTCCATGGAAATTACTGGCTGAAAGGATAGAAAGTAAAGTTGTGAATGGTGGGAGGAGAGGAGAGAAGAGGAGTGGAGAGGAGAGGTGAGAAGAGGAGAGGAGACGAGAGGAGAGGAGAGGAGAGGAGAGGAGAGGTGAGGAGAGGTGAGAAGAGGAGAGGAGAGGAGAGGAGAGGAGAGGAGAGGAGAGGAGAGGAGAGGAGAGGAGAGGAGAGGAGAGGGTGATCACAGCTTGTGGGCCATGTCATGGGTTTTGTGGATGTAAGTTGGAGTAGTGTGAAATCATGAGACCCAGGAATGGAAACCACAAGACCTCTATCAGCTGAACGAGTTAACTCCTCCTCCCTTAAAAATTCGCCAAATTAGTTACTTGATAGAAAATGTACAAAAGAATACAAAATGGTGTCAATGGTTAAAAGGAAAAACTTTGATGTGTTTGATTTGTGTCATTTCACACATCCCATTTTATTTTCAGCCTCCTACGGGTGTCAGGTTAGTTCTAATCTGTAGACTGGGAAAGACACAAGGGGGAGGTGAAGGATTGCAGGGGTCAAAGTACAGTGTGCTTGTAATTCAAACACCATTAGCAAGTCAGAGAAGAAGAAAAAAAGACTTGCTCCCTCTCTCTCTCTCTCTGGTTTACTCCCACAGCCCATCCCCTCGTTTCACACAAACTCCCAGCGATTCCTGACGGAGTCACTCAGCAACATGGGTGTGGTGGTGTTGCCCGGAGGCAGGGCTTGTTGTTTGACATTAAACCGGATATGCATAAGGAGTTGATTTAATCGCAGTGATACAAATTGCCCCTGACTTAGTGGATCTGTGATTCATTTAGAGGCCAAGAGTCAAGGACCATGAGTCATGCTGGGCTGATCAAGCAGTAAATTGATTAAATCACATCCTCTTTCAAACCGGCTATTCCTTGCCGGTCAGGCTCTGAGAAGGCAGTAAGGGAAGGAAGCAGCTGCTCCAGCAGGATGGATGATATTACCTCGTATCGCTTATTGTCTTACACTCCCGCCACAAACACACTGACAGTAACTGGAGCTGCTGGACGGTGTATTCTTGGAGTATATTCAAACTTTTTTGATTCAAAATTGAGATATGCACAATTTGGGAAAAAAAAAAAAAGTGATGCTTGCATTTACCCAGTGACTCTCCAGTAGGACACACACAC
Source organism: Hoplostethus mediterraneus (assembly GCA_034670385.1). Lineage (NCBI taxonomy): Eukaryota > Metazoa > Chordata > Actinopteri > Trachichthyiformes > Trachichthyidae > Hoplostethus > Hoplostethus mediterraneus. The sequence goes on along the minus strand of JAXDDW010000068.1, from coordinate 901,073 downwards.
ACACACACACACGCACACACGCACACACACACAGATAAGTCACTATGAATTATGGCCCACCCAGGCTGTTCTTGAAATGTGTGTGTGCGTGTGTCGGTAGACGTCATCAAGGTGCAACAGCTTTGGGACTAATCCTGGACAAGCACACTGACACCGTGACATCGCTGAGCTTACGAGTGATCTGGACGCATTTACAGACTGTGTGCACATACGTGTGTTTGTGTGGCCTAATAACCTAATTTGTCCAATGTGTCCAAGGTTAAATCTGACAGGGCAAAACATCTTCACTGATTCTAAATTTAACAGTTTGTCTACAATTTCTGAGTGATATAATTGGCACTACCTGGACCTATTGAAAACTACATTTTGTTCTCCCTTTCTATGGCTAAAAATACCATATATGTATAAGGAAATTGTGCAATGTTAGTTTTCTTTACATCCCATGCTGTAAGACCTATAATTAACTCAGGTGATAGCAGTAGTTCTCACATGTTTGATAATTATACCCCATTTTTTTTTACCACAGAATACTGAATTGCAAAAACGGTCGTGAAGTCGTTCAAGTAAGTAGTAGTTGTAGAAACAATGATTGCGTAAAAATATGACATTGTCTTTGAATAGTACTGATTCATCTAAAAAATTTAAATGTACTTTTACATGTCTTTATTCATCGAATTGAACCCACGACCCTGAGACTGAGAGTTTCATGCTCTACTGACTGTCCACTATTCAACAGCAGAAAAAAATAGTTTCTACACTGATTATTAAAGATTATTCCCCTGGGCCATGTGGTCAGTGTAACCCTGATACCTGATATATCTTCATCAAAAGTATCAACTATCGTGAAAGATTATGTGTGGATTAAGCATTATGATAGAGCATTCATATAATTTGAAAAAAACAAAAAACAAAACACAAATAAAGACACACAAACACACACACATATATATATATATATATACACACACAGTCTATCTTTTATGTTTCTGGAGCACAGCGATGGTGAGATATATATGGTAATGGCGGCAGTTTGAATGACTTTTAGGGGGGGGGGGGGTAACAAGAACGCCCCAAAGAGTTCAAAGCCCGTGCACGTAGATACATCTTGGTGGACTCATGCATTATGGATGCTGTCTCGGTGATTATTTTCCCTCTGCTCTGTGGTCTAGACGGAAGAGAAATATTTGCCCGATGTGACCCCAATTTCTGCCTCGGCAACAGGATAGGAAGCACTGTTGAATAGGATTTGAATTCATAGTATGTCCTCTCCACTCACAGGACACAGGCACAAGTTAACTGTGAACAATTATGGATAAATGTAGGGCTGGATAGGCTTTGCTTATTGAATTCATCTACTTGTTATTTTTCTTTTGTCACATTTCGAGCAGTTGCGAAATAATTCTGCACTCACAGTTCAATGAAGACGTAAGCACTCCTAATATAGCACATCACTAATAGCACTTGGCTTCTAGCAACAAATACTTAAGCATAAATGTGTAATGGTTTCTTTACTTGTTTTCTTTACATATTGGAACAGAGAGGAAATAAGTATAAAGGTGAAAAAACACGGCATTGCATTGTCCATCAAGTCACTGAACTAACACTAACTCCCCACTAAGACCTATTCAGATCAATGTGGATTATGTGTTTCTCTAGTGATGTGTACACAGTGACGTGGCCGTAGGGCCAAGTCCAAGGCTGATTAGAGTCTGTGCCAGCAAATCTTCTGTGTACTTGTGTCATCTTGAGCCAGCCCATGAGGCCAATAACAAGCATGAAAAAACACCAATATATCAAATGATACCTCCTAGACACTTCTGGGCTATTTAAACAGTTACACTACTGGGTAACTTCCTGTGCAGACAGGAATCAGCATGTTTTGGAAAGCACACAGTGTGTTGATGCCATGTTTTCATGTTGGAGACACAAGACTTCATCTGAAGCCATCCTGTTGTTTCCCCATTGCCTGGAAGTAAAGATGTTGTTTGTCAGATCATCTAAAAGTAGTGATAGTAGGAATTTGGAGTGAATCTATCTATCTATCTATCTATCTATCTATCTATCTATCTATCTATCTATCTATCTATCTATCTATCTATCTATCTATCTATCTATCTATCTATCTATCTATCTATCTATCTATCTATCTATCTATCTATCTTTCTATCTATCTATCTATCTATCTATCTATCTATCTATCTATCTATCTATCTATCTATCTATCTATCTATCTATCTATCTATCTATCTAGGTTGCTCTTGTCCATTACTTACCTGTGTTTAGAGGTCATTATGTTGCATTTTAGTCAACATAAGTCTCACTCCTAATTCATGACTTGATGCACATTGAGTCTTCATTGAGGCTATATCCTGACTCTTTGAGTTTGGCTGGCTGTCTTATTGATGTTACAACACCTCAAGGAGGACACTACAATCAGAATTGCATGAAAACTAAATCACACAATTACATTATAACACCCATTATATTGGAGTAATCCTTGTCTTCTTTTTTCCTATTTCGATGAGGACACTAAAACTATGGTCAGTGTTCTTTTTCTTGCAACAGGCAGTATGAGTGTCATCTATTGAAATCCTCCCCTCTGAGGGCAAATGCTCTTTCCCAGTATAATCCTGGCGACATTGTGAAGGAATCTGCAGAAGAAGCTTCTCAGAGCTCGACCAGAACGACAGTCTTTCTATGAGTGTGTCAATTCCTCTACTAAATGACACAGAACCTTATTGCAAGGCAACAAGATGCCATAGCTGCCTGCCAGACATTTTAGACACAACTAACCACTAGTCTGAAAAGTTTCCTCTGCACATTACTTCAACCCACATGAACTGCTCAAATGGAAATACGCCTGCAGACAGCATATTTATCACACAAATGCAGTTGTTCCAGCTCATTAGATTTCACTGCCTGCACTCTTTTTGGAGTCTCGGAAATGTTGGATGCACGATCAGTTTTCTCTATCGTACTTTTTTATTTCTTGCTTTCTGTACATGGGAACTGCAAAATGCAACAAAGGAACATTTATATTGTTCAATAATGCCGGACTTGAAACGACATGTTGATTCACCATGCATTGGGGCGTTTGTTCACGAACCGGCAGTCTGAACAGAAACAGACGGTCATTTGTTTGCGAAGCTTATAGCACATCTGCCTCGGGATTCTGTTCCTGGGTCAGATTTACGGCCCTTTTTATGTTTTCAACAGGGAAATGAAAAGGAAACATAAACACCAGTTGGCTCTGTCTGACTTCCTGTGAAGGCTATGTAAACGTGATGTAAATGCTAGGCTATTTCTGATCCAGAGAACTAGGAACATTAACAAAACTACCAGTCCCATTTGTTATGTCAGCTCAGGTTTCGAGCACCTGCAGTAATAATTTATGGCCTGATTAACAAATGTATCTGGAATAGAGTCAAATTCTACACTGTTGGCAGAAAGAAAATAGTTTTTTTTGCTGGGCCGGTCTGCTATAGGTGTGCTGCAGATACATCTGACCTCAGTATGTCTGCTTGGAGAAGTTTATAGTACATTTGAGTACATGATGACACAGGGTGGGAAACGGGTTAATGCTGTATATACACATTTTATACAGAAAACGTATCTCAACTGAACAAATATCAGACTGAGATTCAAAACCGGCAAGAAATATATATATATTAAGCGATGTGTCTGATTGCCTGCACGATGCACACATGCAGAGAAATGCATCAATATTGAGCTGGAGAGTGAGAGGGGTTTTGCTATGAAATCACATCTGGTGTGTTCAGTTTCGCCAGTAGAAGGCAGTGTGGTATTTTGCTTCGGTAGATGAATGAACTCTTGCCTCGGAGCGGTCTCGTCTTTTTCACCTGTTGGTCATGTTGGGGAGAGCGCACAAAGCATATGAAATGAAAACAATGAGGAACACTTAAAGTAAAGAGGTTGTTATTTAGGGTTTGAACCCAAGAAGAAGTCAAAGGCAAACATTTCAAAATGTCATTATTACTTATTCTTAGTAGTATTGCATTTTGAGAAAAAGGCTCACGTTTATGTCAGAACATGTTTATGAAACCTTATAGTTATAGTTATACTTTTGTTAGCCATTCGCTTACACATTTGCAGTGTACATTTTATTGCCAGTGGTTTTCTGACCCGTTGGATGTAAAATTCATGTTACAAACTGAATGTATGGTTTGTAAAGCCAATTGAAATACAGGAATTTACTGTATGTACACACCACCAGTAGCTCAAGCAACTAGTCTGCTCCTTTTAGACACACACACACACACACACACACACACACACACACACACAAACACCTACACACATTAAGTGTCATGTCCTCCTCCCCCGCCTACTAGTTTTCTCCCTGTTTGTCTCTGTCTGTGTGTGTGTGTGTGTGTGTATGTGTGTCGACGGGCGTGGCTCCAATCTCCGGCTCCTCCCTGCATTCATCACCTCATCCCGATCACCTGCTCTACCCCGCACACCTGCTATCCATCATCTCATCACCACCAGCTTAAGAACCCCGGCTTCCCATCCACTCATCGCTAGATCGTCGTTTGTACTGCCCCGTCAGTCACGTTCTCGGCGGCTTTGTGGATTTATCTCAAAGTTCCCTTTGCCTTACTAAACCTTGTTTTCCTACCCAGATCCAGCCTCCTTCCCTGGTCCCTTGCCTGTTACCCTGCCTGCCCGTCTGTCTCCTGGTTCCTTGCCTGTATCCCCTGCCTGCCTGCCTGTCCGTCTCCTGGCTCCCCGCTTGTCATCCTGCCTGCCTGTCTCCACATCCACGCCTGCACCAGTCTGTCTCCGCTGCTTGTTTGTTCGTACCTCACCAGTAAACCAGTTCACCTCAACCTTCGTCTCTGTGTCCGGGTTTTTGCATTTGGGTCCTGAACTTGATCGTAACCTTAACAGTAAGGTACTTTGGCATGTTACACTTGTTTACAGAATTGATTTACTGAATCAAACATGTCCCCTGAAAGAGGATACGTTGCACTGAACCATGTCAAGCTGTTTTAATGGAATAGGTCTTTATTAACTAGCATGATACGCCTGGCTGGCTGGGTCCCAATCTTGAAACTCTTTCAGAGGATCGTAATGATTTAATGCTGTGTTTAGACCCTTATGTACTTGCTCTCGTTTATTCTACTGTCTCGTTTATTGTACTGTCTGGAGTACAATGTACTATGAGAGAGTACAAAATTCAAAAGGCTGTATATCAAGAGAGTTTTCATTTCTTCAATATAATCTTATTCTGTCTAAATCCTTTGGGCACCCTGAAAAATTGAGACCATGTAAAACTGGCTGTTCTTTAACTGTTCAGCCAATATGACTTACATTATATCAGACCGACTGCACTTTGACCTTACATCCATTGTATCATTTTACATCCAAAGTAATAATAGTATGAAATCAATTGCACTGGTGATCCCTGTTGAATATACATGTCATTTGATCACTGGTTATGAAGGTCATGTGTGATGGTATTGAGGTTGCAACCTCAGTAGTAAGCGCATGTATACCTCCTGTGTTGCTTCTCAGGCACAGCAGACCATCTGGTGGACAGGCCTTTCTCTCTACCCCCCCCCCCCCCCCCCCCCACACACACACAAGCAGTCCCTCAGGTTCAGCAGATGACATTTTACAACACACAGGTTGCCTAAACACCTCCGTATTCACAGGCTGCAAAAACCAATCAAATGCTACTGTGCCAACTCCGCTGTGAGAAGAGGATGCTGAGGGTGTTCTTGACAACTGTCCCGGTATGTGAGAGGCACTACACCTCTTCATGGTTGGGAGGTTCAACCCAAGGTTTGGCCTCATCTGGTGACTGACGTTATTTGGTAATCATTAAAAAACAAAGAACACACCAGTCAAAGGATATCTTCGTTCTAATGGAATTCCTGGTATGCCATAATTCATGGATACAGTTGATTGATTTTGAGTCCTGGAATCCATGAGTCTTTTGATGCAGGTCCAGTATGGCCAGTTTCCTCTTTGCTGCCCATTAGGAATGTGCTGATAATCTTTGACAACTTGCTCTTCTATGGAGGATTACTTCACCCAGAATAAAAATGGAATGTTAAACGTTAATTATTTTACTGTAGAAGTAAGCAGTGTACTGTCTGGATCATACCAAAATAAAAGGAAACGTGAAAAATGAAAATAGAAAAAGGACTATTGTGTAAAAAGACAATTTAAAAATGACCGGTACAACCAATCTTTCTCTTAATTGTATTTTCAATTTCTATAATCTAGAAAAATTGCATATTCTTCTCATTATTACTAACAGTAAAATAAAAACGTTAAATGATATTGTTCTCTGCCCAACCGGTAAGGTACTGAAATAGACATAGCTTCATAATCAATAACTAAATCAGAAATAACAATAACATTTCTAGCGTCTACATTATGGAGTCAACTACACCCTACCTTTTCAATTCCTAGGTAAAGAAATAGACTAGCTTGTTTGGAAGAGGTTCTAGCTCCCTCTAGTGGACAAGAACTGGCAACGCCTGTGACGAATGAGGTGGTTCCTGCTGTGATTGGAGCTCAATGTGCCAGGAGCCAGGATGCTATCTGCACTGAAATGATCTGAGGGGTCTGGACACTGGGCTAGCCATGGGGATACTCGATTAAACTACAGCCACCAAGCTCACTGTGTTAGGATATCTGGAATGTGTGTGTTACTTACAGTCTTTTTCTATCATCTGATAATCATGAAATGTGTTTATGGCCTTTTACTATTGTTCAGCAATAAGCACGAGGCCTTGTTGTATTGATTAAAGTGTATTTAAAGTATAATGTTTTGGAGGGAGATATAATTGGAAGGACGTTATTATTTTTTATTCACGTAGCCTATCAAAGTTCACTCCTCTGTAAACACATCAATGTACCTACAAGAAAAAATGCATAGGAGCACACACAAGATACCAGAGTGGGGCAACTCCACCAAGTTAGTGGTGTGTAATAACGCAGTGAGGCCTGTTCCTTGTAGTGATCGATTGTATTCATAAAAACACTGAGAAACAATAAAGACAATAGCAACTTTTAAAAAAAACTTTTGACTTCTTTATTCTTCTGACTATGGGTTTGAATTTCAGCTCCCCTGTCAAATTAGTAACAGAGGTGTGAAGTGATCACATAGGTGCTTGTCTGTCTGTGTACTGTACATCTGTATGTGTGTGTGTGTGGTGTGTGGGTGGAACGAGGGAACATATTAGAAAAAATGACAGTCACATGTGTGTGTCCTTCTCCCCCCCCCCACCCCTCCATCCCCGTTTTAAACACAGCGGAGCAGAACGCAGGCGAGCAGCGGTCTGGAATACAGCTCATTTGTCAGTGACACGGGAATGCTGTGACCTTCCCAAGACAGGCAGGCCGCGCCGACTCAGCGGTTTCTCTTTCTAGCCGAATTACAGTCGTCATCCGCATGAGTGAGAATGCCCCCACCCCCACCCCACCCCTCATATACAGCAGTCCACCACACAGGAGAGCTGAGGATGCCGGCCTAACAACGACAAGCTCAGGCAAATGAAATGAATGAATGAATTTTCAGAATAATACGCACTCTAGCAACTACTGGAAAACAAACCAAAAGCAACTAAGAGGAAAGGTAGGGAAGTGAATTGCCGGTTCAATGCAAGTATAGCAATGCAACTGACCCTTTAAAATGCACACCAGTTATGAAATGCTTCATTTGTAATTTGGTCCCAGTTACTTTAAGTGTTGAGCATGTGACTGCAATGATACTGTACATTACATACCCATACTATACTCCAAATAGTAGTTGAATAGATGATTCAACATACAGGCTCTGGACAAAATAAGGGAAACACTTGACAATATAAGAATATCAACAACCTAATAAAGAGCAGGGCCACCTTTTGCCTTCAGAACAGCTTCAGTCATACAAGTCCTGAACTGAGTGCGGTGGGATGTTGGACCACCCTCTTCAAGAAGGAAAGCCTCCAGTTCTTTGAGGGATGAAGGAGGTAGAAAACTGAGATTGACAGATTGCGCTTAACCCGCAAACTAAAGAGAAGATGGTGTTCTCCACCCAAGATGGTCTCTTTCACTATCAAGTGTTACCGTATGGGCTCCACGATGCCCCAGCTGTGTTCCAGGGAACAATGGATATACAGCCCCGCTGAGAGTCCACCTCGATGACATTGTGGTGCACAGCAGAGTTTGGACCTCCCACGTTGAAGACCTGGAAGCTGTGATGGGGAGGACTGATGGAAAATCCCAATAAGTGACGTCTTGGGCTGGAGGAAAGGTGAAGCCACAAGATAAGCTGGAGCGAATTGCAGTTTTGGGTATTTAACACTTACAAGAATTGATGTGCAATGATTTTCTTTTTGTATACATTTACACATGTCTTTAAATATTACCAAAAGTGTATGTGCAACCTCAACTTTATTTTAACAATCACAAATATACATACAAACTGCAATCGTAAAACAGCCATGACCATTCTAGTACAGATGTACTAAAGCTGTGACTTTGATTTGATCCCAGAGATAATAATTGTGTAGTTAGGGTTCATAAACTTTCTCAGTCGTAATCCAAATTAGAAATTGGATTTCTTGCTTTAGGATCAATAATATGGGTCCCACCAAGTATGCCTGTGACCAATTTTGGGTCTTGGACCACAGCTGGAAAAACTAGGTGCATGAGAATTTCCAGTAATGTAAAGGTCAATAAGAGGGGAATAAGAATCTTCTTAAGTACTGCGTATCTTATCGCAGCCACCTCGTAGCTTTGCCGCTGTGTATCTATCCATATTCAGAGCTATCTGCAGAGGCATCCCATTAGCATAAACCATCATTTGGAAGATGGCTGCCATTACATTTAATGGGAGGCTTAGAGGAGGAGCTAGGGCGACAGTAATGCCTTGGAGGTGCTGTACTAGCTTAATGGGAGAAACACTGCAGTGGCGGATGGAGTGTCAACACTTTGGTACGTCTGGAGACAGATACCGTGATCTCTGAGGGGGAGTGGGACAGAGAGAAAATGGTTCCAAGAAAAGAAAAAAAAGAAAATAAATGTATTTTTAAAATCAAATTAGGCTGTGAAAATGGACATTTCACCACTAAATAAATCTTCACAGTATGCCTTGTCATGCAGTTGGAGAGGTGCCTTTCTTTGCTACAGTTAACATAATGTCTGCAATAAATCCTACAATTAATAGTCTGAAATAGATTTTCCATCTAACGTACATGAGGTTATAAATACATACTTACATAGAAATGTCTTCCCACCCTCCCCGTCCCTGACTGTCTCAGTGTGAACTTTTACTGCTTCAGGGATACACACATGAGGACTAGGGTGAGCTAACAGAAGGGCTCAGTACAACAATTTGAACAATATTCAAAGTGGATTTTATATGTGCATCTTAAAACAAAATAACATAAATGAATTATGACATAAGGATAACATAAAAATCTCAGTGTGTCTAACTGTGTTTGAAATATAGAGATTCTGATAGTAACATTTAATGTTTTAAGCGACACACTGACAAGACTAGATAGTGAAGTGCACCAGGAGAAGGTTTGGTGCTTCGGCTTGCTATCATGTTAAACTGCAGCCAATCAGAACGCTCCCTCCCCTCCCCACTCAATCACTGTCTCCATCTGAACTTCTGACCTTGGCTGCTTCAACTCAGTTTGGGCTCTACATTGAATTCTCAGTGAATGGACACATGTATGTTATTTGACAGCCTTATCAGCAGTCAACAGCATCAACATATCAACAGTTTTGGATTAATTTATTACACCAATATTTTGTTAGGAGTATTAATCCAGCATCTGTCAATCTATCCGTCTGTCTATCTACCTATTTATGTATTATTACATGAATAGAAGAAGAAGAAGAAGACGAAGAAGAAGAAGAAGAAGAAGAAGAAGAAGAAGAAGAAGAAGAAGAAGAAGAAGAAGAAGAAGGATTAACATCTACCTAGCAACTACCTGGTCCTCACAACTCACACCAACTTCACAAGCTTTTGTTTTGTTTTATTTAGAAATTGTATAAAAGTTGTTTTCTACTCCCACCTAGTGTAAAACTATTTTTGCATCCTGCAGTGTGTGTATGCATGCGTCAGTCTGTATGTGCATGTACCCGCATGCACGTGTGTCTCTGTGTGTACACAAGTGTGTGTGTGTCTGACCGGCTCACCTCTGACCTGTGGGTCTGTACCAGCTCAATGAAACTGTATGAGTGTCGCAGGTGTTGTTTGCAGCCTCTCTTTCAGGACATCCAACAAATGTGTTTCTACAGTCAGACTGTGTCCTACGGAACTGGAAGGATTAGTGGGAACAATGTTTTGATAAATAATAGGCTAAAATAGGCTGTAAGAGATGCTGCAAATTTAGAAGCTGACACGTCTCAAACTCCTGTCTCAATGGTGCATGAGTGTTTGTGTATGTATATGTGTGTATGCATGCATGTGTGTGAGTGTGCTGCAATTTACGTTCCCCAGATTACGTGGTCAGTAGACTAACAGATAAAATAATCTGTGCAGGCTGAACTCCTTGTCTTCAGTCTGCAGATAGGCCTTTTCAGTTCTAATCTTAATTAAATTACCTATAGAGGACCAAGACAAATAGCCTGAGGGGCAGAAGACGACATTTTCATGACATTGTGCCAGATTGTTAACAGGGTGGTCATAAATCCAGCTATCGTATAACCTCGCTTCAGGATAACTGTCACTGTACCCTATGGGTGCAAGGTCTGGGGGACAGGTGTTATTATACTCTACCCTCTTCACTGTTTACACCACGTCTATATAGTAATCAGTCTTACTGTTTGGCTTGATTTCTTGATAGATCTACCTGCCGGATTCAAGCCAGTCGGGGCTTTTCTGTCTCAGGACGGAGGATGGAGAGGGGAGAGATAAAGGATGCATCCCGTTGGACCTTTGATGCTCATTGATCCACCACAATGGAACGCCTGCGAATGGCGCGCAGAGATAAAAAAAAGCATCACCACATGATAGAAAAGAAATACCAGAGAGAGAAAAACACTTGAAATGAACTACTTGTCTCGATGCACGTCTTGATAGTCAGTCAGCTTTTAATGAAGAGATGAAAAACCCACAGTCAACTGCCAAAGGATGACTGTAGGCCTCGACACTGCATTCACAGCGGCACGTCACCAGCTGTCTATCATGAACTCTTTCTGCCGAAGACAGACAACGCTTGCTAAATGTATGAGTCAGGCAGGCAAGTGTTGTAAACAGCTACATCTGTATTTGGATGCTCCTGTGCAGGAAATACGCTTTGACTCAAATAGGTTATTTTCCATAACAGACCTGGTGAAAACACCTCAGACCAGATGTTCTGCTTCTTTCTGGCTTCATCTTTCTGTCGTGTCTTAAATGTACAATCTAGCATTCCAGACTAGTAGTGACTGTGTGCTGTGCTACTGTGTGTGTTTGTGTGTCTATTCTTGTGTCTGTATTTTTTGTGTCTGTGTGCACATTGCTGCTGTTTGGATTACGTAACATGTTCTTCTCATGCAGCCCAAACAATTCTGCTTTAGGCTCTTGAATGTTTGCTGCAAACTGTTTTAGTGGATTCATCTGTGTCTCGTTGGTATGATCCAAATGGTCAAATCTGATTATGATAACTACAAAACTAACGTTGCATTTTCTTTTATTAGTCATCATAAATGAACCAGCCTGTGCATCTTTCTCTCTTTGTCTTTCTTATGCGTGTGTATGTGAAACACCTAATGAAATGGCATGTGTGTGACAGCCACTGTATTTTAAGGCTTTTTCCCGCCCTCAGCCCACACCGAAGGAGTTTACTTTAGAAAATGCCATGTGATCGGTAGGGACTATAATAGGTTTTTATGAATTGTAGCGTGAGTCAGACTGATAGAGGGTTGGTTTTGAGTGTTTAGCTGAACCCACTTCATGCGCAGTGATGATGTTCATTTCCAGTGCCTAATGGATATAGTTGGAAGGGCTGCGGGTACTCATAATAGGAATAGGGATGAATAGACTCCGCGATTAGTGTCTTTTCTCCCACACACTGCAGTAATTGAAAATAAGTGTTTGTTTGCTTATTTGAGTGGTTAGAAAACAAGAAGGTCTAGACAATTATATTACATTATATTATATTATATTATATTATATTATATTATATTATATTATATTATTATGTATATTATATATTATCGACTGTGGTTGGTTTGGATGCTAAATAACTAAAAGGAACCCTGATGGATGTGGCATCTCCTTGTTTTCTCACAAGCTGATGGTGTCTTGTCAGGGAACTAGCTGAGAGGGAGGATTCCTTCGTGGCGTTAGCCTGTCAACTCAATTTAGATGAAAGGTGCTGAGACAACGTAGCTATACACCGAAGCGACCACATTCACCACCCGAGGAATTCCCTCCTCGGGGAAGAGCAGGGAATGTTGTGAGTCACTCCTGTCGCTGCTGTGAGTCGTGAGCGGAGTGTGGGAGGGAAAATCCGTCCTCGCGGGACTCACGAGGCAGAATCGCACAGCACGCTGCGTTTTCTGCAAGTGTTTGTTTTATCGGTCACGTTTCTGCTCCGCTCCTTGTCCCCTCCTCCCTCCTCATCCCTCTCTTTTTTTTTTTTTTTTTTTTCCCCGAAAGAGGAATCCTCAGTGTTGTGGAAATCAGCCCTGATCACTGCCATGCGAGTAATGCTGGCCCAGAGCAAGAGAGGGAGTCCCCGGTTCAGAGTCTCACCCTCCTGTTCATCTTTCTCCCATCCCATGTCTGTCTGTCTGTCTGTCTGTCTGTCTGTCTATTTCTCTCACAAGCTCTTTGCAACCCTATTCCCCCGGAAATCGTTGGAAGGCGTTTTACTCCCCTTCATCCTCACAAAAGGCTCATGATGACAGGTTAATGAATGAATGAACAGGCCCTGTGATCAGTGCAGTCCGCATATATCTAGATTGCCTCAGTAGATTTTACCAATGGCTGTGCTCTGTAGTCTCTTGATGATGGTATTCACTATACCTCCTCCTCTCTAATACTGGAGTAAGTCAGATTTGATATGCTTATAAAGTAGTTGTAGGAATGGGCTTGAAAAAGCTGAAACATTGGGCAACAATATTTTTCATCATTCAGAGTGAATGGCCCATCTATACAGGAGTGGAAAATACAGCAATTGTTAAAATGCAATTTATAGAGTTAATCTACGGGCACTGACATATTGACATTTAGTATTGTTCTAGAGTACCTTTATTTTGAAATCTGCTAGTAAATTATAGCTTTCCCATGCAACAAAAGCAAGCTCCTATAAATGTGTTTTCTTAGTAGTATCATGCATTGCGGGTTATGAATGTGCTGTACAATTCACCATCATATTCATAATATACCTGTGAATTTAGATTTTTGTTTCATAAAATGAGCAAAAGTCACTTATAAGTCACAACTTCTCTTCACTCAAGTTGGACTGTGTGCAACAAGGATTACAGAGAGACAACAAGTAAGTGAAGCCTTCACCTCTGACCCATCTAACATATGTCCCAGATGTCCTCTACAAAGTTTCGTTTCCCCGGTGACAATGACGACTGTGATGATGATTATGGTGACGTTATTAATGGCTGCTATTATTCTGATTACACTTTCTCGGAAGATGACTCTCCCTGCTTGCCCATGTCGTCACGACAGTGCCCTGTCACCTCTACGGAGGTGGCCCGGCAAAACGTCTCACCGGGAGATCGATCGAGGATAGTAGCTAAGTAAGTCTGCAGATTGCTTCTCCATGTCTTGTCCCCTCCATGCTGGTGCCGTATGACGTTGTCGGGCCGGCGTAGTTGGTACAAGTGGGCTTGAATGGCACGGTAATCGGATTAGCCTTGTCATAACAGTCCCTTCTAGGAAAGCTCTGCACTCTAAATCCGACCCCTCTGCATCCACTCAGTCTCTCTCTCTCTCTCTCTCTCCTTACACACATAAACACTCACACACCGCCGCTCTAACTCGTTTAAGAGGGGAGTGGCTGACAGGAAAATGTAGGTTATGGATGACAAGGGCCTCTCCCTTCCAAGCTCGACGTTATATATTGCTCTGGTTTCTATACCCCCACGTTGTTTACCTCCCTATCGGCAATCTCTGTTTCTAGCCTCTTCTTTCCCCTCGCATCCTCCATCCATCTGTCCCATCTCCTGTCTCCTTAAGCCAGTAAATCAAGTGCGAGTCCCTGTGAGCGCTGGGATGTTTCACCCTGGGATGTGCAGTGTTCTTGACCAAGCCATGTCTCCTGAATAAAATCCAGCCAAAGGATTTTCTATTCAATTGAAAATGTAAACAAAATACAATTATAATTGACTATAAAATGAAGCCCTGGTAGTATCGTGTTTATTTAGTGTATTCTCAAGGAGAAAGTATTTCTGCAAATGTGTGGTCTGTTTTTTTTATTCACCCCATCTGAGAACCAGTCACCATGGTGAACCCCCCCCCCCGCTCCCACCCCGCCTCAAAGAGGTCTTCAGTTTCATTAGACACACCTATGTCAGGAAGATGAAAAGAGCCACCGAGGAGCATGCCGCAGTCATCACTACTTCTATGACAGTTTTAAAAAAAGGCTGCAGCGCTCCAGCAGGTTTAGAAACACATCCCATAAAAAAGACAACAGCTAGACTCTTCTGTCTCTCTGTCTGCTGCTGAAACAAAAGAGTAGCCGCGCCACCAGAAAACACAAGCTGGCTCACTGCTGTATTATAAACGGGTTTTTTTTTCTCATTCGCTGGGTAAAACATTGCCTCATCTCTGACAAAATATGTCCTTCATTTTGTAACAAGAAAAGACCCTTACATCACCCTCAACACTGTTGTCTCTATCTACAGCCTTCAGCCCTCTGAGGCTGTTAATAAACAAACTCACCTTTAGGCTGCATGAGCTTCAGTTGCCTCTCTGTCAGCCTCACCCCATCAACCCCACCAACACAACCGCTGCACCTCCAAAACTACTTTGCTGGGGAAAAAAAACTAGTTTGATCCCTAAAAACTTCATGAGTGCAGTACGGTTCAGCAATAGATGTAGCCGTCATAATAGTTCCACCTTTTTACTCGTCTGCTGCATTTCCACTGCACTTTTGTTCCATCTCTGGGAAATTCATCACTGTTGAAGCAGCTTAGATGCAGATTGGGGTGACTTTACACTGGCCACAACTGTGGGGGTATTTCCTGTTCAAAGAATATAACATGGCTCTCTTGGCCAAAGTCACCTGTCCCTTCTATTTTACATTACATTACATTACATTACATTACAGGCATTTAGCAGACGCTTTTATCCAAAGCGACTTACAATAAGTGCATTCAACATAGGTAGGCAAGAAAACTACTAGTCACCAGAAATCATAAGTGCATTTCCTTCCTAAACAAGCAACTAAGAGCATAACTAGCTAACAAATGAGACAAATAGGAAAATCAAATGAGCAAGAGCTAAGACAAATAAGTGTATCAAATAAATAAGATCCAATAAACAAGAGCTCATACAAATAATTGATGACAAATAGGCAAGGCTAGGAGGAAGGGTCAGGGTAGTCTTTCCTGAAGAGGTGGGTTTTCAACCTGCGGTGAAAGATGGGCAGCGACTCAGCTGTCCTGACAAAACTCAAAACTTCAAAACTTGAACTTGAAATTGACTGATGTTTTTTTTTTTTCACCCTCCCCTTTGCAAGGATTGTGAAGTGTTGGTAATTGAATGAGTCTTGGAGCGAGGGACAGGGGGGCGATATGCTCTCCCCCCCCTGGGTTGAAAAATGCAGAGGAGCCCTGCAGAGGAGCAGCAATAAGACAATTAGATTAGAGACACCGGAAAACACACTGATATAAGATTAATTTGTCTGGCCAGGCTCAACTGAAGTGGGTGGACAGGGCTGGAGGTAAAAACAGAATGTGGGAGAAGGAAAAGGGCAGGGTAGGAAGAGAGAGAAAGACGGGGCATGAGACAGAGTGGTGCAGTTCCTCTACGGTTGCAAAAACGAATGTATGGTAAGAAGACTAAACATCTCCCGGATCAGAGAGAGAGGGGTGGACTGGATCTGTTGTCCTTCCCGGCTTTCTCTCTCTCTCTCTCTCTCTCTCATCCATCCCTACCCCTCTCTCTGTCTTCTTTCCATCTCTCCTGCTCTCTTTTTACCCAACCTCTGCCTGACAGGGAGGGAGTGGGGGGGGAAAGCAATTAACATCACTGTCACTATCCATCTATTATCCTCCATCCTAATGGAAGATGACAAATTATGGAGTGCAGTATGGGACACCATAGCCCACCTCCTACACTTTCTTCGCCTGTGTTTGCCTGTGTGTGTGTGTGTGTGTGTGTGTGTGTGTGTGTGTGTGTGACAGCGAGGGAGAGAAATGGGGGAGAGCAGCTGTGTAGTTTCCTACATTTGCCCTCAGCAACTAGTTCAGCTCAGCATCTGAATGATTCAACTCTTGCATCCTTGCATCCAACAACAGATGCCCCGCTGCAGCAAACGTCTTTACAGCTCACACTCAGAAACCTGGCCCGTAAAATACGTACTGCACTACAGGAGGGCATCACGGGTGATTGAGACATCGACTTGGATGGTCACGTGACGACCTAACATGCCACCTGTAACACCTAAACTTCAACTCGCAAGTGAGTTGGGAAGCTGCTTTTATGTTTTCATCGTGCCATAAACTATACATTGTAGTTCACGAGATTCTCATATTTTGTCTTTCTACTTTCCCCATAAGTAGAAACCAATTTTTCACCTGGTGGGAAAGCTGGTCACACCCATTCCCCAACCATCCAATCATCACACTTCCCATTTATCACCACGTACTCTCTCTCTCTCTCTCTACCTCTGTCTTACTCACCTTTCACTCCTTATCTTGCAACAACCCCGACTCTCATACTCTACGGACCCACAGATGAATCTTCTCTCCTCTGGCTCCCTCGCTCACGCAACATGATTCTGGTTTCCCCTCTTCTTGGCTCAGGCTCAGGACCCCCCGGCTTCACAGTCCGTTGCCCAACCACTTACTGAAGAACAGGAAGCTTTGCTGAACCCCCTGCTGGCCCTCTTCCTCACTGGGTAGCAGTTGCTTTTTTTCCTCCCAGCCCTGGCTGCCACCCTTTTATATCTCCATACCCTGTGGTGCATTTTTCTTCTCCCAATAGAAAGGTCTACCTCTCCAGCTTTACCTCAGGCCCCTGGGCAGGCAAGGGATGCTGCAGCAGTTTTTCCTGGTGGGACCGCAAATGTTGTTTCTCATCTTAGCCTCCCAGGCCTCCATCCCCTACATCCCACCCTGTTTTCTCCTCTGCTCTGACTCCCCTTCTTTTTCCCTTTTGAAGGCCAACCCTGCCGCCAGTGTGAGTTTTCCCAGACTGGCCTCTTCATCCAACCTGCAAACCCGCCTCGATGCAGCCCCTCATCTTCTATCCCTCCCACGCTTTACGTGCCTCGATGGCGTGCTGACTTCACTCCAGATGATGTTGCACAAGCATTCACTTTCTCCATACCTTATCTCATATTCTTATGATGCAGGATCTCAAACTAGTGAACTGCATCGTATTGATCTATGTAATAGTTAGCCTCACCACATATTTCAGAGGTCTTTTCATTCTTGTCAAGAGAAGATCTATGGGGGGAACACTGTTAATGCCTTTGGAAGGTGCACCCCCGTGGCCCAGTTGTGTACTCACTGTGCTGGGAATGCAGTATTGTGCTTACAATGTCATGCCCTTACTCCGCTGTTCCACTCCTTCAGTTCTTTCTCTCCTTGCTGTTCGAAATGGCTACAAGGATGCTGCAGTCTCCCAAGTCTTGCGGCTTACCTTTTGCGCGTTATTCACCTCTTGTGTATTCTCAACACAAAAGCCATATTTGTCCATAGGTCAAGTGAATAAATCGAGTGTGATCGTATCCTGCCGTGATTGATGTGCCCTAGCTATTGCCGCCCACTCTTGCCTCATTGCATTAAGCTTGACAACATGACAACACTCACTCACGCCTGCAAATGACACCAGCTATACACCCGCACATCATTTTTCAGTGTACACAACTAAACTCACAAACACAAGAACACACATGCACACACACACACACACACACACACACACACAGAGAGAGACAGAGTGCTACAGTAGTTTTGTTACCGGAGGTTATACATTAAGCTAAGAGCCTCCTGCGGTTCTTGGATTTTGTAAAGAAAGAGCGGAGAGCCCCAAGGACGGGATTGCTCGTCTTTTCTCATTTCTCTCCCTTCCCTCATCTCCTGTCTTCCATTCGCTCCTGTGACGAGGAGAGAGGGCAAACAAAGAGAGGGAGGTTAGAGCCCTAAAGCATTTTCCAACATCATCAGGCTCAAGTCATAGGGGGGGGGGGGGGAGATGGTCCTTTCACTGCTCAGAAAATAGGCTGTTGCATTGTGATACTGTATCCTGCATGGAGAGGCTCCACTTGAATTCCTGAAAAGGACGATTATGTAATTGTCAGATATTCTAACAGGATGAAGAAAATAAGTGAATGGTAAAATGAACAAAATGTATTTCCTATACTCCCACAATTATATGCTGTTTTTGGATTGTTGTGTGCTTGCAGATTACCTTCTCCTCTATGTAGTCGAACCATAATATAAAGCCACAAGTGTCATAATGCACAAATATGGCTGCCTACACGCATTGCACCAAGGAATCAGGACTTATAGAGATCGAAAACATAAAAGTCACATTAGTCGCTAGGTTAAAATTAGAACGCTATAAAATCACAGAAGTGAAAGATGCTCTCATTAGTTCTTTAATCATCCAGCCTTTACCTCTTGCCTCTGAACCAGTGCTTGCATCATTTTTTCCCCTCTATGGAGGAAAAATGACTTGACATTTTGGCATTTGCAGAAGGTTTGTAGACAAAAGTATCTGCTCTCCTTTGGGGTTTAGAAATGTGATGACATAAAAGATCAAGGGGCAAAGGCAACTCAGGCTGTTGGCATGGAACTTTCCAGGTTATAGTAAATGAATAGACATCAAAAAATTGCATTTTCACTTGCTAATTGCCTGGGTTTGTTTCATCCTCCGCTATACGTAGTTGATGCTGCTGAAGCGTGACCACTGATCAAAAGCATTCATTGCTGCAGTGCTCCTCTTTCGTCACAGACACGGAAACAAACGTTGCCTTACTTAGGTGCTGCAAAGAGCTGTATTGAGGGCTGATATTATAAAGGAGCATGGTGGCACTACTCGAAAGAAACATCAAAGACACGTTCACATTTCCAGTAGAGACTCTGTTCTCTGAGGACTGCTTCTAACAGCTAGAGCTGGAGAATATTGCTCTCACAGCTGGACAGAGCTGGAGAACCAGGACAAAAAGAAACAGTCTGTGAAGAACAAGAATCATGAGAAGATAATCATGATGTTAAGGATGATGATGATCATGATCATGGTGACACCCATGACTCTCTGTAACCTTTTCAGAAAGGCCCTTGCCTCTTAAACTCTTGAAACTCCTTTGTCGCTCTTTGACCATACCCACCCCTCTGAACTGCTCCCCTCCTCTCCTCCTTCTGCACTCTCGTCCTCTGCAACCCTTCACCCCTGTGTGTTAAGAGATGTAATTAACCTTGCCTTAACCTGCCAGGCTATTCCAGAGGGCTGTTTGTCTTGCTACTTAACACAGCGCACTGATATCTCCACCTTCACAAGCCCTTTTATGTAGCTTTACGAGAGACCTGTTAAAGTGAAAACAGGAAGCCACGGCTCATTCCACTGTAGTGTGTTGGTCTGAATAAGCAGTTGCATTCGGGATCATTTCTAGATTATTTCTTCTGTCTGAAGGTTTAAATGACTGTTGTTTAATGCTTAGTGATTAAGTAAAAAGATGAAATTCCAGATCTCAATCATGTCATCAGAAAAAGGAATCCAGCTAATGCTCTTAATAAATGCTAATGGTCTTAATATAGTACAGTAATGCTAATGCTCTTTATAAAGTTCAGTAAAGCTAATGCTCTTAATAAATGCTATTGCTCTTAATAAAGTGCAGTAATGCTAATGCTCTTAATAAAATGCTATTGCTCTTAATAAAGGGCAGTAATGCTAATTCTCTTAATAAATGCAATTGCTCTTAATAAAGTGCAGTAATGGTAACGCTGTTAATAAAGTGCAGTAATGCTAATGCTCTTAATAAAATGCAATAGTTCTTAATAAAGTGCAGTAATGCTAATGCTCTTAATAAAATGCTATTGCTCTTAATAAAGTGCTGTAATGCTAATGCTCTTAATAAAATGCTAAGAGCTTACCTAGAAGCTAGTTTGTGTTTTAGCTTGTGTGGGTTTAATGGTTTGAGTTGATCTTATTCAGTGACTGAAAATGATTTGGAAGTTTTAGTGAAAACAAGTAATTATCTTCCACTCAAGTTACATTTTTCATTTTTCAGAGGTGCGTTTGTGTGTATGTGTGTGTGTGTGTGCAAAGTATGAGCAGAAAGATGAGTGGAGTGTGTAATTATAGGGAAAACAAAGCAATGCATTCTGATGCATTCTAAATCAGACCTTGCTAACAACCCCCTTTGTTTTTTACGCCTATTTGCATGAAATTATGCGCCCACCAAGGCGTATAATTAGAAATCAATTAAACTCCATATCACACATCCACCTAAATTGCTGAAACAAGTTTTGAGTATATCATCTAAACATACTGCCTCAAGGCCACAGTATTGAGAGGTTTGGAGAAATTCATTCTCAAGTACTGAAGTATGGTGCTGTATGAAATACATATAACCCTAATTCTAACCCTAAATTTACCTTAATCTAAACCTAATGCTAAATCTAGTTCTTGTCTTAACCCTGAACCCAAATCCTAAACTTCTAGCTCCTTTAGGAAAAAAATGTCCTTAATTTGGTAGATTCACTCACTCACTCACTCACTCACTCACTCACTCCTCACTCCTCACTCACTCACTCACTCACTCACACACACACACACACACACACACACACACACACACACACACACACACACACACACACACACACACACACACACTGGTCTAACATTGGTATGAACACAATAAAAAAAACGTCTCCAACTGTCCCTCCTCAGGCCCTGCATCTCATAAGAACACAGAAATCTCTTCATCTCTTTTTGTCAGCTTTTTCTCTCTGCATCCACCCACTCACCTACCCCCATCCTGCATATGAGCACATATTTTTGCATGCGAGCATGAAAGTTCAAGAGAAAGAGAAAGATGAAATGTGCATGAGGGGCGATACCTAGAAGGCATGTTAATAATAAGAAATTGTATGAGGATGCAATCTCTGACCAGATGCCCGAAGCCTGACTTCTGACATGGCGAAAGAGCTCATATTAATATAATGTTGCATCAATTAGTGGCAGTGGAGTACTTTGTGTATGTGTGTGTTGTGTGTGTGTGCGCGCTTGTGTGCGTGTGCCTGTGTGTAGGCCTACACATGTGCATGCGCTGTACACTGTGTGTGTTTGGTTTCATTCATTTCATCCCTCAAATTAAACAGCAGCTGCTGGATAGAAATGCAAATGTATTTGCATTTTTATTTGATTTCGTAAAAGGGACGTCCTTCCAGGCTTCCTTCCTCACTCCTTGAGATTTCTCCCGTAATGGTTATTTCTGAGAGCAGAGGAGAAGAGGACTCATTCACTGGAGTTTATAATGGCCCTTCTCTAGCCATGCAGAATAGGAGGGCTTTCTGAGGATTGGTTTTTCTGCCCAGAAGTCCCCATGGAACTCTTCTAGCCTCAAACTTTTTGTGATTAATTCGGCACTGACTGGCACCCTCCAAATGGCACAAACACAAAGACACATGGTGCACGCATGCACAGAAACACGCACACACATGCTCACACACACATGCATGCCTGCACACACTGCACACAGACACATGCACAAGCACACACATGCTTTAATGTTTAGGCAAAATTAAAAAAATATATATATACAGTACTGTGCTGTCTTAGGCATTTAGGATTTTATTTTTTATTTATTCATTTATATTTTTACATTTTGGTCATATACGTATTTTTTATTTTTTTTTCTGTATTAATGTTTTAGTACATTTTTTTAATATTTAGAAACTTTTCATTTAATTATTTCTGAAAGCATAACTGGACAATAAAAACCATGACAAGGCAGGGAATGGCTTGATGTTTTAGCCACATGAGATTTCATGAGTATTTCATCATAAATAGCCTTCAGTATCACGATATTTTGTCGTTTCCCATCGTTTCCTTTCATGATGTTTTATTTTCTGACTGCGTTCCTGCCGTGATTGTTGGTGCCGTTGTTGCAGGTGACCAAAACAGTATGATCAGTATGTCTCAAATGAAGTGAGCGCTTTCCTCACGGCCATAAATCGATCGAGGAACTGTCCGCGGTGCTGAATCATTCCTCAGTCAACTTCTCCCGAGGAGCCCAGAAGTCCAGACCTCACTCCTACTCGTCTTTGTTCTTCAACGGCTTTATTTTCAGCCTATAAACGTCGGAGTCTGTGATGCTGGCAACCATCCTGCATCAGGCTCGCTAGACTGTTACATTATAACGGGCTATTGTCCG
The DNA here is from genome assembly GCA_034670385.1 of Hoplostethus mediterraneus. Taxonomy (NCBI): domain Eukaryota; kingdom Metazoa; phylum Chordata; class Actinopteri; order Trachichthyiformes; family Trachichthyidae; genus Hoplostethus; species Hoplostethus mediterraneus. The sequence goes on along the minus strand of JAXDDW010000068.1, from coordinate 878,538 downwards.
TAGGATATAGGCCTTCTATTGATTTCAATTTCCCTTTGCTCCAACTCCCCCCTCCCCGCCACACACACACACACACACACACACACACACACACACACACACACACACACACGCGCGCACACACACACACCTCCCTCCTCCCTCAGTCTCTCAGCCTCTCTCCTCTTTCTTGGACTGCTGCAGAGGAACCGCTGCATCGAAGGAGACAAGAAAAACGAAATCTCGGCGCGATGCCTACTACCTCTGTCAGCGCGTAGAGAAGGGAATCGGCCTCTCCAAACACATCTAGGTCGCTACGATGCAATTCGTCCCCTCTAGACGGTGAGTTGTAATTAAAAAAAAAAAATCACGCCTAACTAAAACTTGATCTGCCTCTGTACGTCGCTTTGAGCAGCCTGTAACATAAGATGGTTTCGGTATCTGCGGATCTCATCGTTTTGCTTCATTTAATCTACCAAGTGGAAATAAGGGATCGCGGATACATCTGATACGTAGGCATCATGCAGCTGATAATTGTGATAAAAGTGATAATGTTTTTGTGCCCAGTGGTAATACAATTATGAAGCACCTCGCGCGCACGATTGAAGTGAAAGTTTACATTGGTGAAGTTTCTAAGTTGTCCGACACTATATCAGTTATAGCTGTGTTTTGAATAGCAAACAGCCCTTAAACTACATTTGGCCATAGATGTGTTCATGAACTCATGTACTTGACGAGGATAAATACCTCAATAATATCATTTAGCAAGTTTTTTTGATGAATGCATGAAAGGTTCTTGCACAGAGGACATGTGTTGCACATGATTTAACTAGCAATGTATTGACTTTACCCGGAGGGGGTGGGGGAGCTGGGTATGAGAGAGCCTCTGGGCTGTTAAATCCGAGGTGATCAATCACCGTGGGGGAGACGGTGCGCACAGATCCGGGTCGGCGGAGGCATACCCCGAGCTTTCCCGTCAGCCCTATACGCCTAACCGCGCACATAAAGGCAGAGGGAGTCTACAGCTGTGCAGATAGAACAGATCCATTCATTAACCAGGAGTCGGTGCTCGGTGCTGTGTGGATAGTCATCACTGCGAGTCATATATGCCGCCGCTTCACGGGGAGGATTGATTCCCAGCAGGACAGCCCGAAATCTCATTACGGGACGCGACTTGCGTCAAAATACTTACGGTGATGGATGTTCTTTCCCTTACGTGGTCTGTGGGCTGTGCTCAGGCTGTGGATCAACAGTATGGCCAGGCAGAGCAGCAGTAAGGGCTGCAGTCATGGTGCATGAAGAGGAATAAAGAGGAGGGAAGTGGGAAGATTACTTTTGCATAAAACTGTCCCAGGATGTGCAATGGAAAGTTTGATTCAATCAAACATTGAGAAATCCTGGCCAGGTGTTTGGTTCAAAGGCAATTCTCAGACTGAATAGGCTGTGGCTTGGTTTGGACACTTATATTTGTCAAACATCCACGTCCTTAACCTTGTTTGCCTTGGGCCTGTATACCTCAATATTTGCTTTAGCTGAACAGAGTTATGGAGCAGATAATCCAGACTTCTATTCAGTCCATGAAACCCTTTTCCATTGTCGCTCCTTGGTATCTCAGATTCATTAATGTGATTGGAAACTAAACACAAAAAGCAGTATTTGTGACTGGTTGAAATCAACAAATCAGCTACCGCTTGCGTGGGTCTGCACCACATGTCACCCTTCCAGGACCAGGGCATGAATTGTCACAGCTCATCACTATACCCTGCAATGTAAGAGGATAGAGGAGAGAGAGGCAGTATCATTATAGGCCACTCAGAACTGGGGGTATCCCCCACGTGCATCTCCCCAGAGCTTTCTGCAGCATCTCAGCTGCACACACACAGACTCTCGGTTTGCGTTATGCCAGAGCTGTACCCATTTCTTACTGGTCGAGAGGATTTTTAGATCCACTTCAATCATTTTCCTAGGGTTGACCTTGGATGGAGTCAAGATGTTCTTCCTGGCCTGAGATATATCCTGGGATACACAGAAACACACATACGCACACTCACGCACTGTAGTGTGTCTAACAGAGGAGCCGTTATAGTTTATTCACTTTTTCATTGCCTCTGTTGTAGTTTATTATTCCAACTGTGTGCGTAATAGGGCTCAGTTCTCTACTGTTGCATCCAGAAATAAACCTAATGTTTACTAAGAGGCATGTAAAACGGCCTGCAGTGGGATTTCCTCAAATTACGTTCATTACAGTAAGGAAGTCTTGAGATACACACATATTGGTCAGTGAGGCTTTCGCTGCATCTCCACAGGTCTCATGCTCTTGATATCTAAAAGGGGGAGACCACTTCATCAGCTTAGCCTAAGTGGACTGAAATAAGAGTCTAAAACACCAGTGCACCAGGTTTCCCAGCAACACTAATAATCTTTTTTTTCCCGTTTTATAAACAAATATCAAAATTTACTCACCGATGTTCTGATGGGGTCTAACTGAGGATTAAATAACAAATATTAGCAAAAAACATGTCATCACCTGATCTTTCCTGTCTCTCTCTACTGACTGTCAAACAAAAAGGCAAAATGCCAAAAGAAAAACCCTCTAAATATCCAACATTTTATTTTTCATCAACCATCTTACTGATTGTGCAGACACACACACTCTACACACACTCTCATGCAGAGGTACCGTCAAACCAAAAGGCATCCACAGAGGAACCCCAGCAGCTGTTGGCCAGGCTCCAGCGGTCGGTGAACCCACACAGACATCATCGCATTACAGCAAGCAGCCAGTTCAAAGTAACGCATTATATAACACCATAAGTCATACAACTAATAATATTATTAATATTATTATTTATGCTACTCCCAACATTGCTTGTGACATAATTGACCTCAGGAATGGTCCAACTAATGGTCCAAACCCTTTCACATTCTACATCCATTTATTTGTATAGGTGATTTGCACGTTAAGTTAGTTTTAACGTATGTGGCATTCTGTGAGCCTCTAGTCCTTTTCTTAGTGATGCATTGTTTGCAGAACAGGTACTTTACACCTTATCGGAGGATTCGAGGGCAGTAAACAATGTTGCATAAAGGGAAATATGAAAATACAAAGAAAGAAAGAGAGGAGATGATTATTAACGGGCCTATTCTCTCACAACAAGCATCCCTGCTTTTGTAAGCTTGATTCTCTTTTGTTTTTTTTAGCTATCTGTCTCATACATTCTTCCATTTCTATGTGGATTTAGCAAAGTCACTCTGAGTCAATGTCCAAAAATTAAGAACACAAATTCTGTCTTTCTGCCTTGGATTGGCCGAGGTAGCCCGAAATCTGTTTTGGTTTTGGGGGGTGGGGTAGAACTGATATGAAGTTGTGCGATTGCATGGGATGTTCCGCCTCATTTCTGTCAATGCCCGAACCGCGCTCGTGTAGCATCTGCATTGCCTAGCGCCTTTTCTCACAAGGTGCACGCCGCATTAGCAAACGCTCTCTGCAGCCATCTGTGGGCATGGCAGAAGGGCCGCAGGGCTCTGCACACACACACACACCACTTGCTTTTTGCATTTACAACATTGTGAAGTGGCCTGTCACATGCATTTTCAGGATCTTATCGTTCTAATGGTGTATGACACTTGCATGTACTATTCACTGTTTACATTGTCATTCCCCAACGTACCTCCAACGTCGCATTTTTCTTTTTTTTCAGTCAGATTTGTGCAATACTTTTCTAGAATGCGAAAATCCGAATACGTATGCATGTATAACGGGGGACCCAGAGTGTACACCTGAGTGTGTGTGTGTGTGTGTGTGTGTGTGTATGTGATTAATGAAGGCGGTTGGATGGCGTCAGCGGGCCATGACAGCACGACTGGGAGGAAATCATTGCTTCTCTCCCAGTGGACTGCTGATTCAGAGCTAGCAGGATTTTTTTTGCTGATTGCTTAAATCACATCATAAGGGTGCTGTTATAATAACCCCAATCACAGCATCACAGCACAGGGCGAAGGGAGTTGCCATCAAAAAGAAATGAAAGGAATCATAAAAGATATTAGGTTGCCTGTGTACGGGAGAAAGGCACGGTTTGCGGCGTGAGAGTATGTTCTTTGGGTTTGTTGACTTTGTGTTTGGGTGTGACGACTTAGCGCCTAGCCGTATATATATCTCTTACATCAGCAGTGTGTTTGTGCATGTGTGAATTCAGTGTGTAGGTTACTTAAAACAGGGGCTCGACATAGTTTGACTTTTTAAGCATTATCTCTATAGCTCAACGTGCAGGGGGAGACTTATAAATGTCAGCATTAATGACCAATTGCATATGGAGGAGGGGAATGGTTAGCCTATCATGAATAATGAAATGTCAACAGAAGAGAGATATCTTTCCTTTTCTGCCATTGCCATCAAGAAGATGACTTTGAAATTCGTGGCACACTGGGATGAGAGAGACAGCAGCATGGAGAACGAGCAGAAAAGAGTATAGAGGGAAGAAAAGAAAGATAAAGCGAAAGGAAGTGAGATTGACAGTCATCAGATCAGCGCGTAGAAGGCGAATTGAGACCAGGGCTGCCAGTATTCATGTTTCCTCTATTGCAAAGGTTCTCTCAGCGTTTGGAGTGAAGGAGTTGATTGGCTGTTTTCTCCTAGGCCATTTGGTGCAGAAACTCTCAGAGCTTATCAAGAGGTCGATCGCCAAGTCTGACCCTGACTCTCAGACGCCAAGCGTTCGGTTCAGGAGGCTGCATCACTGCAAATGAGTTTTGGGGAAGTTTGTGGAGGACATTAAGAGATGGCTGCCTCCTCTCAGATACTCAGAGTATGAGCTTTCCTATCGTGTACTTCTCTTAGCCTTGTTTCAGCAATATGAAAATGTTGAAGAGGGAACAAGCACTGTATATTGTGGGATCCATTCACACGAATCGCACACGATCCCAGACCTTTTGGTAATGCAATTGGTGGGTGGTGGGTGGCAGAATTAGCTTGTGAATGCATACGTGGGTTGGGTGGGGAGTGAGGGTGCTGGGGAAATGGCAGGTATTGATATTGTGAACCGAATGTAATACATATAGCGAAGGAAAGATTTGAGTTATTTGGTGATGGTGATGAGAGGGGGGATGACGACGATGATGCTGAGGACAGTGACGATGTGAGAATTGCACGGTAGTCACCCTCTTTGAGAAAATATAGTAGCAATTGTCAGCCTTTCTGAAATGGTGCAACTCGAGTGTTAGGTGATGTGGGTGGCGTTGTGTTGACAGAAAGAAAATAAAGCAAGAAAAATCTTAGAGCTATAGCCTACTTCCTCTAAAAAGATTGAAATACTGCAATGGCTGAAGAAAGCAAAGTTTGGGATTGGATATGTTATTGTTATGATCATATTTCCCAGTTTCTTTGTTGTCACTTGCAGGATATTTCTTTGAATTTTATAAAAAATTCGACAAAATATCAACTTTTACAACTTATAAAACTGCTCCTTTCTGCCTTCCAAGTAATTTGATGTATCTCATGGCAGTATTTGTTGATGCAGTGTAAATCCTGATAGCTACAGGTGTTGGATTTATGATCCCGAAGGTTGGTGGGAGTGCCCCGCTGCTTTTGCTGGTTGGCTCGCTGGTTAGAAGCATCCATGCGCAGGCCTCATCATCTCTTCATGCGCAAAGACAAAGTTAGTTAGAATGCCTTTTTCTAGTTCATTTCATTGCTGCATTGCACCAAAATCTCCTGGGCTGGTTTAGGTTGCTGTGGAGCTCCCGGTGCTTACGTTCACATGACAGATCCCTCCTGATGTTTTATCTCATCCTGGAGAGCAAAAGGTGAGCAGAAACACCATACATCAACCTGCCACAGTCTATTTGGGCACTCAACCCAGTCCCAACAGCCCAGCGTTCACTTTCCACTCCTGGGACACACACTTAGCAGATACTAATAGCACATTAAACCTAGAAAAGATGCAGCTGTGGTTTCTTTTTTCTTCTCTAATAGACATGACCATATATCGCATCGCTATATGGCTGCATTGTGTCATGACAAAGCAGTGTTGAAATGACATTTGAGTGCCCTTTCTACACACTTCTCTGCCTTGGCTAATCCAAACCACATAGAAATGTCTGATTATGGCATGCTTCTCTTTCTTTCTTTCTTTCTTTATCTATCTATCTATTTATTTATTTATTTATTTATTAGGATTAACTGATGCCTCAGTAACCGCTATACTTTCTGGGGTCAACAAAACAAGTTAACACGATTTTTACAAGACAATAAACATTCAGAGACAGTGATGTTGCAACATAAACATTCAATTTTAATTTGACATTTAATATCATTGATAAGCATTAAAGCAATATTACACGATTATGGACCCATAACACATACAACTGTACATCTGCTTCCTATAATAAATGACAAAAGTTGTGCTCATCCATGTAATCGTCAGATGGGATGTTGGCAGCTCCAGACATCAGACGAAACACGTCCTTGAAAACTCAGGGAGCGGAGAATGAGAAAGTTGGTGAAAGCCCTCCTCTCCATCTCACATACCCGTTGCAGTCTTTGGAAATTAGGAACATAAAACGTCATAATGACGTACAATGTTCCTGTTTTGGACTCGTACAGAAAACTATTTCCAGAAATAGACACAGCCTTTGTCAACCACTTATCTACTACGTTATTTAGTGATTGCAGTTCTTGGTTAACGTAAGGAATGTTCCTTTAAGCATGGAGATTGGTTAAAACATGTTTAAGCCAGATATTTGGCAATGGACGTTTGATTTTGCTTCAGAAAGCATCTGAAATGGCATCAACATGACTTGAAACAATGATACAATTATACAATTCCAACAATTCCCTCTGTAATTATTAAGTAAGGAGTTTGAAGTGTTATCGTTATGTGATGACCCAAGCTTTCTCTGGTGTTGCCGCTGTAATGGTGTCTGGCCCTGGTGGCTGCTGTCAGCAGTCTGTGGTGTGGCAGTAGACGGTTGAGGCCTGATGTGTTGACAGGTCTAGTGAGAGGCCATGCCAGAGTCACAGTAGAGAGCCCTCAGGGGGGTCAGTCATACAGGCTGACATGTATTCCCAACGGCGGGAGAACAGCTGTTCCCCACGGCTGGACTCGGCACTGGAGCCACCGCTGGAAAGCCAGCTGATCGTGCTGTCATCCCGGGTGGGGATCCCCAAGGACCTCATCACTGACCAAGGGACCCCCTTCGTCTCCTGGATAATGGCCAATGTGCCAACTTCTGAAGGTCCTCCGCACCTCCGTCTACCACCCACGGAAGAATATGCTCTCTTTTATACATCTTCAATATCGGGTTGTGGAGGACAGCAGGACTTTTTTCAGACTGACGCTGTGCCTTCTCAAGCAGAGAAGAGTTGTTACAGGTTCATGTGAGGTGGGCAACAAGGAACTCAAAGCTGCTGACTCTCCACTGCGGGTTCTCTTGATGAGTTCAGGGAAGTCAAGAACCAGCTCTTTTGTCATGTTGGCATGTTGAAGTGTCACCACACTTCATGTCATCCGTAAACGTAATGACGGGGTTGGAGACAGTCGTGGCTGAACAGACCAGAGCAGAGCAGTGAACCACAGTGGTTCACCATGGTTGGTCCTGACTGGTGTGTCATAGAATTTTGAACAGTAAATACAGATGGGTTCTTGAAATACTCCAGAAATACCTGCACACAATAGTGAAGAATTGCAGTTGAATGGAACTCTTGCTCTTGGTTTACAATGTTAGCTTGCTGGTTTGGCTGGCGGACTAGTTAACGGATTATTCAAGTTTGTTTTTTATTTTCAATGTAAAGCCTTTTATGTTTGTTCACTCTCTCAAGTTTATTGGTCGTTTGGTAATGCATTTTCATTGGTTGTGTTACATTATTTCAAGAACATTAGAGAATATTTAAAAGGCAAGAGGCTGCTGATTTTCTCAAGGTACTTCATTTAATTCTGTTAATATCCAGTTTATGTTTCAACCCAACAAGCAACAATTTAATAATTTATTGTTCTGTTGTTTTTGTTTTTTTAATAATTATTTTCCAAATTGTTTTCAATTATTTTGAGCTTACAAGCCATAGTTAGTAAATTAGTTAAGATTAAGTTAGTTTGCAATACAATAATGGATATAAAAGCTTGAAATCATCAGACAATTTTCAGTCTGATAATGCACCATAGTCATTTTTTCACAATGAATCATATTCTTTTCATATTCTTTTTCCTGTAAAACGAGGTTTCCTCTATCATTGTGTAGGCGTGGTTAGCCATCTCTCCTGGAGGAGCTGCCACTCCGTATGGGAGAATGTCATTTGTATTGGTTTCAGTGGAAAGTTGTTGTGTCAGTTTTTGTTCCTCTGTGCCCAGAAACGCTTCATTAAAGTAACTGTAACTTCAAACTTTTAATCAATCTAACCTTGCCTTTCTTTCTCTCTCTCCACAGGCAGATGATCTCTATTGATTTCAGACAGTATTGACGATCCATCCGAGTGGAGGTCAGCTGTCTCCATTTCATCAGTTTCTGGCTGGTCACATCCTACCGGATCATTACTTAATCACTAGTGCCCTGGCAACTGGCTGGACTTTCAATATTGACCGTATGAACTAATAAACTACCTTACATCCTGACCCATTGGGGAACAGAGAGACAGAAGCATAGTCAAATGACAATTACTTTATTTCCGTTGGACCTGGTGAAATAAGAACTCAGCAAGGTTGAATTAAAAGACAAACATTTAGTATCAATTATTCTTGTGTCAAGATGGATGAAACACACAACAACAGGACTTCCTTGGTCAAAGGCGCCAAGGACATCGCTAAAGAAGCCAAGAGGCACGCAGCCAAAAAGGTCAACAAAGCTGTCAATCGTGCCTCAGATGAGTACTCAACTCAACGCAACTATAACCGTTTCCAGAATGAGGATGAAGAGGAGGATGACCACAATACCTATACCCAGCAAGATGGCCACTACACCGGCAACGCGGCCGATGATGACGAGGGGGCCTCCAGTGACGCCACGGAGGGGCACGATGACGAAGATGAGATCTACGAGGGGGAGTACCAAGGGGTGCCTGCCTCCGGTGATGGAAAGTCGAGGGACGGACAAGTGGCTCTGGGCCACCCGGTGTCAGACAGCCTGAAGGGCCGCAAGGAGTTGGAAAATGAGAGGCAGGCGGACGAGGAGGAGCTGGCCCAGCAGTATGAGCTGATCATGCAGGAGTGCGGCCACGGGAGATTCCAGTGGCAGCTGTTCTTTGTGCTTGGGCTGGCGCTCATGTCCGACGGCGTGGAGGTGTTCGTGGTGGGCTTTGTCCTGCCCAGCGCTGAGACGGACATGTGCGTGCCCAACTCTGGTGCTGGATGGCTAGGTAAGGACCGGAGCGTGTAGAGAGTAGAAGGAACCCATGTTCGATTATTGCGTACGTGCCACCACTTTGGTCAGTGAGTTGAGTACTAAATGTATGTTCAGATGTATGCTTCCAACTTGTCTTGTCAACCAATTTCCAATCTCACTACAATACCTGCATCAACATACAGATGCCAAATCCACATTATACGGTGTATTTTCTATTCTTGATAACAAAAAAAGTTGACAAGCGAAGGCAGTCAGGAATCTAAGTGACAACCAAATGCAATATGGGAGAAAACAGTAAATTGACAAGTAAGTTAACATAAATTAAAATAGCCCAGATAAAGAAATTGAGTGAGAGTGAGTGTGGCATGGCACTTGGATGACATTTCCAACTGTAATCTCATTGTGTTGGGAGCTGCCAGTGGGTTGTCATGGCACCAGGTATTTGGGTACATGAGTAGGAGGTGTTTTAAGCTAGATGGATCTCGCCCCCACACTAGGGAGAAACGTGTGCGTGCGTGTGTGTGTGTGTGTGTGTGTGTGTGTGTGTGTGTCACTGATATCTTGTGTGTTTATCTGTATGTTTTATTGTGTGTTATTGTGTAACTTGATTTCATTTTTTACTGATGCCCAAAATAGTCGTTTCTCTCACTTGTACTATATTGATGCTCAGTGTTCTCTCACTCACTCCTTAGTCAATTATAATTTCCACGCAAAGACAAAAATTATTCAGTGAGGTTTCACCCATATTCTAACTAATCTAGAGGAGGGAGAGAAGAGAAAGACTGATGCAGGCACCAGAGCTCGATGTATATTCTTTCTTGTCAATGATGAAAGTGCAGAAATAGCCCGATCACACCATGGTCCTAATTGGAGGTTTAGTATGGTTTCTCTGCAAAGGTCAGTGGCTCTAATTGGTTGAGGGGCTCTTTAATGGATAGCTGACTGGAAAGAGAGAAAATGACAGAGAGCAGAGGGCATAAGAAGATCATCCAGTAGGCAGTTGGCTTTTCTAAATTCAATTGTATTGCGTGACTTAATATCTTAAAGCTGACTTTACACAACTAGTGATTAAGTATTTAGGAAATGATCAGCATCACTCAGTATCACACATTCACATATTAAATATTAGCTACTATAAATGTATTCTCAATGATTAAGGAATATGTACATAGGAACAAAATCAACTAAAAAGTTCATCAACAGGATAGACTGTTAGATAATATACATCCTGGCTGACTGTGATAGTCTTTGTTTTGATGTGGTTCATTTCCAATAAGTAAGGGAATGTACAGTGAGTCAGGACCTTGATTCAACCTGTCATTTCTTCTTACCAAACACATTAATAATCTGATGCAAAAGAACTGTAACCATAGAAACGTCTGTCGCTAACATGCATGGCTACACTGTAGCAGAACTGTAACCATAGAAACGTCTGTAGCTAACATGCATGGCTACATGCATGTAACTATAGTAATAACAAAGATTCTATCCAGCAATTAATTAAATTAAAAGTAATATTGGAAAATTCTTCCATGTTTGTAATTTGGTTAGCCTAGGTTTGTCTGGAGTAACTTTTTACCACAAGGTGTAGCTAGTTAAGTTAATGAGATGGAAAAATGGAGTTCCTGATTGCTGAGTGATATCATTAGATGTGAAAAGGTGTTGATTGGCCAATCAGAATTGAGGGTTTAAGACGATCAAGGCCTACCTGATCATATTCTTTCTTCTTCCATCTTTGCCTTAACAAAGCTATGGCAAAAATTATATAACAAAGACTACAGGAGGGATACATCTGTAGATATTTCAATTTTTTTTATTGATGTAGAGTTAACCACTAGCTGAAATTCTGTATATCCAAAACCTTCATGTCTCACACTTTCTTGGACAATTCCTGATTGTCTTCAAAGTCTTGGCATGTAAAAGTCAGAGCATGTGTTGGTCAGCTGAATCATATATGCAGTTGTTAGTTACAACGACAGGCAAGATATAATGATTGTCTGAAATTTGTTAGCCCAAATTAAATACTGTTAGATGTTTTGTCTTCATCATCTTTCAAATATGCAAAAGGAAACAACACCAAGGTATCTAAAATGTCAACATACTAGTTTAGTTTAGTTACTAGTGGAGTAGAGATAATCAAACTTGGCAAGGCTTTTAAGGATGAAGTACAAAAAAAGTGTAGGATATTTTTCTGTTGGTGAGGGGAATACTTGAGTATATTACACTAACATTATTTGGAGAGCCAGTTATGTCGTCGCCTAGTTTTTGGAATGTACCCACGCATGCAACACTTTGAGAATCACGATTTTGTGGGCTGACTCACTTGATGGTCATTTGATGGTGCTTTCACCAGCTGATATGTTTCATTTCCAGGCAATATGTGAACAAAATTATAAGGAACTAAAATGTTTTGGTGTGATATAAGTACTTATTCATTCATTCATTAGTTTGCAATATTAGGGCTTCCTAATCAATTCCAAATACAATGTCTCTCTCCCAAAAAGGCTTTCTTCATAGTAACAAAGACATACGTGATGCCATCCAGATACGGGATGCTTTTTCTTTACCTGCTCCCTTCCCCTCTCTGTTACCGTCTGTTTTAATCCTCCCCTTACACTCTCTGTGTCTCATAGCCATGCAGGCGATCTGAAGATAGGACTGGAGTTAATCTCTGCAGCATTGTGCTTCACTGCAGTTTAGCCATGCTAGGCTGCCTCACGTAGCTCCCCAGAGAGAGAGAGAGAGAGAGAGAGAGAGAGAGAGAGAGAGACGTTCACACACTTCTGTCAGCACTTCCTATCAATCCCTTTACCTCCCTTTCTCCCTCCGCCACATTTGTCTCTAAATAGTTTGAGGGTGTTTTCCTGCGACACAGTTGGAGTTTTTGAGGGTGCTTGGTAAAAAAAAAAGTGTGTGCGTGGAGGAGCAGGAGCTTCGCTTAATTGATATCTATTTTCATGAGGTCAAACCCCTTTGCTTTGTGTGTTCGTGTGTGAATATGTACGCTGTACGCGTGTCCGTGTGCGTGAGCGGAAAAACACCATCCACAGCCGAACTTCATCACCACAATGGAGTGATGAATAGCGCCTGCTGGAGCCTGAGGTTAGCTAATTAAAGTGGCCAGGAACAGCGACATTCACCTCAACTAACACCACCTCTCCCCCTCACAACAAACCACCATCAGCGGCTGTATCCTCCCTACAGTGCCCAGGCAAAGGAGGTCGCAGTCCGTTGCCCTACAGCCTGATTATGAGAGCCGTCGTGAGTTTCTTGTAGTGTGGAGTATTAATTAGATTGGTGAAGGGCATGGAGTCGGTGCAGCGCACATCTTGTAAGCTCTCTCTCTCTCTCTCTCTCTCTCTCTCTCTCTCTGCATGATGATGTTGAATCGAAAAAACGTTAAAGGAATACACACAGTTTTTGGGGAGACTGGCCCGTTGGTCAATTTACCTGTTAACCGGTGAGAACGCAAACACCAAAATCATCCATGTGTCCCCAAATGTCATTCGGTGCTACATGCTAACATTCATAGCATGTTGACTCATCATAGAGAACTAGCATGATCTCAAAAGTGAGAAAATGAGCGGCTCTAAAGATAAATGGTGAGTTATACCTGCGGCTTTGGTAAAATGTACACATGATCACACAAAAATCATCACAGGTCACAGTCAAGTAGTGACAGGGTCAGAGTAGTGAACGTCGATTTGAACTTCACTGAATGTCCTTCTTAAAAACTTCAAGGGATGAATCATTTTCAATTGGTCTCTTACAAGTCAAGTTTATATAGCCCTTTATCTATCTATCTATCTATCTATCTATCTATCTATCTATCTATCTATCTATCTATCTATCTATCTATCTATCTATCTATCTATCTATCTATCTATCTATCTATCTATCTAGTTAGTGCCGGCCATATAGTTCTGTATATATGGTTCAATCAAATAGTTCAACATCCTTGTTCAGACAGGGCCCCTATAGTGAGGCAGGCCATATTTACATCAGTGTCCTCAGTCAACCAGGGGCCAAATAAATTGGTGTATATACACCACATCTTACATCGTCTTGTTAGCTGTTGTCCTCACCAAATCACCTGACTGACCCACTGTTTGTGACCCTTCAAAACACTGGCAGGCTCTAAAATGCCTGTTGATTGGTGGAGGAAGGGAATAACAAAAATGTCTCTTTCCACATGATAATTGACTTGTGGATCAGTGGGTGAATGTGAGCATGGGAACATGACACCGGGTCGGAAGAGGTTTTCCACCTAATCCTTTTTTTTCTAATAGTACACTGAGCACAAGTACAGTAGATGTACTTAGCTGAGATAGTAGTGTTGTGTGTTGTTTGTGAAATCCAGCTGTAGATGTAATTAATACCGGAGGAATGCCCCTTTGATCAACCAGCAATCTTCCCAGGGGTATACTCTCCCTCCCTCGGCACCTCCTCCTCCTCTGCTCTCTTTCTCTGCTGTAACCCACCTGTCAATCACGCGCGGACCTCTGGGAGATCCCTCATCCGGGGGGAAATCCTCGAGCTCTCGCGTGACGTCCCGAACGCTCTGCTTGAGGAAATGAGTCGGTTGATTCTCCTGACTGTTGTCACTGTCTGTCAGCCCGCGCTCCTCTCTCATCCATGCCAAGACACGTTGCGGCGAGGGGAAATAATAGAGCAGAAAGGTGTCGAGAGGGAATTTACACTTACACGTAAGAGCTAATTGCTGCGGTGAGAAAGAAGCAGTGTGTCTGGAGACGACTTAAGAGTGAGCTCAGGTAATCCTCCTGGATGCAGAGGAAAGCTGTGTACCGTTGAAAAGAACACATACACCCGTCTTCAGAGAGCTCTTGCTCGTAACGAGGTTCAACTTGACTTAGTATAACTTTATTTTGATTTGGCTGTCGTCAAATTGCCCAACATCGATTCTGTAGGACAGATTTGATAGTGAAAGTGTTTAAGACACATATTATGTGATGGATGTGCTTCAGTTGGAGCCTTCAACCAAACAAACACATGTCTTTTTATGTTTTCAGATATTGTGATGTATTGATATGTCATTATTTACAGACTTGTTGTGTGACTTTATAGATAGCAACAGTAGTTAACAAGAGATCCTTCTATACATTCAAGTTTTACATACACATACATGTTTTTAGATTGGGTGAAATCATCCAAACAGTACAAGTTTATTTTCTGTGTCTGATTTTCTGTTGCTAGTATGAGGCTGAATGGTTGATCAGGTTGTCATTGAGGCCAAATGCCCAAAAGACACCCTATTTTCCATCTGTTGCATTGCTTTAGACTAGATTCCAACAGTGTAGGGTCTGAGACAAGAGCTGTGATGTTGAGGCAAGTGGAAGGTGCATGCCCTGACCTCCATTTGAACCCTGCAGGAAATCACAAATCCAATATCAGAAAAAAAGATCACATCTCAGATGTGTCGTCGCCACCATTACCACCCCCCCCCCCCCCCACCCCTTTATTACAGATACCAACCCAGCATGAGAGAGGCCATAAAATAAATGAGCTGGTGTGAGCAGACACCCTCTCCTGGAGCGCATGTGTTCATATGCATTATTTGTCTGTACGACATTCAAAGGGTGTCACCGGTTTTGGAGATTGCGACGTTTTTTCCACAATACACTGTTGGATTTGTCAAGTTAGCGGTAGTGGACTCTCTTCACTGTGGCAGCCTGCAGGAGAGCCTTCTCTGCAGTAGCTGTGCATAGATAGATCCAGAGGTTGTCACCTGTAATGAATCACCGGCGCTCGGCATCATGTCTGCGCGGCTCGATAAGACCCGCTACTTTCAGCATATCTGTCCCGCCACCTCAAACGCAGTGTGGCGCGGTGGAGGGGGGGGGGGGGAAGAAAGAAAGGGCAAGAAAAAAAAACGAGAAGGCTTCCTTTCCATTGTCTGCTTTCTTTTCTGGCGCTGCCTCGTCAAAAACAATCGCGTCTCTCTCTCCCTCCACGCGCATTAGCATTTTTATTAGCACGTAGCGTAAAGTGGATTATTTACGGGCCTGACAACTCCCCGCCCCCCCCCCCCCCCAACGCCCCCTCCTCCTTTTTGCTGCATGTTTCGCGGGGACAGGAAGAGAAATGACCCTGGCTCCCCCGTGGACAGTAAGGAAGAAAGGGCTGGACTTTAAAAGCAGGGCTGCGAGGTCAACTACGGCTCTGCTTCCCCCTCAGTCACTTTAAGAAATAGAATTTAAAAGAGACAGAGTCGTACAGGATTGAATTAAAGTCAAATCTTTATCATCCCGCAAGGGGAATCTGCTTTAGAGACAGGGCTTACAAATATCAAATTACCGCGTTATATTCCAGTCGAAGTGCAAAGAAATCACTCATCAGTGTAAAAAAAACAAAGTTGTGATTGAAGCATCGTTATGTGCGCAGATTAAGCAAACGAATGGTAAATGAATCCTTGTTTTAGGAGGTAAACACTGATACTGATACTGCCTGCTGTGGATTGTGGAGTGAATCTGAGCCCAGACACATTGCCTATATCATCATTATAGTTGGGAAATGGAATACTTCTCCGGTGTGGTGGCTTCACGGTCTCGTGTGTTGCCTCTATTAGGTGTGTCTGCGGTGCTCGGCCCCATCGATCCCAACCCGTGACCTCATATGTGACCTCAGTGTTCTGTCAATAGCTGGGAAATAATAACAGACCCGATTCCAGGCTTCTCTTACTCCACCGATGTGTGTGTGTGTTTGTGTATGTCTACCTCGTGCCACACCAACTAACATCGGAACAAACCTCTAAGCTCACGCCAAAGAATTGACCTTGATTTGATACGTTGGAAGAAGTATTGTCGGTCTCTTATTTAGGGATAGTGTATGTAGTGTCCATATATGTGCTTAGAGTGTGTAAATGACACCTATGGTTAATATTTGCTTACACGTTTAGAAGATATTACCACTTTGCCATCTCCTCAGAAATGTGTGTGTGTGTGTGTGTGTGTGTGTGCACGTGTAAGCGCCTGCCTTGAAAAACACCAGCCTAACAGAATTGTCAAATCCCCTCGAGAAAGGTTTGCCTAGCTCGACCTGCCGAGACCCTCGAGCTAGCAGCTGATCCCGATGCTGTGGTGAACTGACCTCTACAAATATGTGCTATCTGTTTTCTACTACGGGGATCAAGTGAGTAATATTGTTGTCACATGAGGACATTGGGCGATCTCCTCAGGGTCGGCGAACCATTCTCAAGTGGATTTGTAGTTCTTTTAAACGTGCAACTGTGCAGACGTGCAGACGTGACTCGATATCCTCTTGACACGTGAAACGTGCGCCAGGTGTGGTGCAGGTAGGCGTTGCAGGTACTGACTCTCTAGGATTTTGGTGGAAATTGAATGTGTGTGTCTGTGTGTGTGTGTGTGTGTGTGTGTGTGTGACACTGCATACTAGTACAATATATTTGATCCATTCAGCAGTTTCACTAACAAATTAGTATTGCAGTCCAGATGGTCGAGATCACTTCACAGCAGCATCTCTCTCTCTCTCTCTCTCTCTCTCTCTCTCTCTCTCTCTCTCTCCCCAGGTAGCATTGTGTATCTGGGGATGATGTTTGGAGCCTTTTTTTGGGGGGGTCTATCAGACAAGGTGGGCCGTAAACAGTGCCTGCTGATTGCCATGTCTGTCAATGGCTTCTTCGCCTTCCTCTCCTCCTTCGTCCAAGGCTACAGCATGTTCCTCCTCTGCCGCATGGTGTCTGGCTTTGGGTGAGTGCTGTTCTATTCTATTCTATTCTGTCCCAATTTCGTCTCTTCTCTTCTCTTCTCTTCTCTTCTCTTCTCTTCTCTTCTCTTCTCTTCTCTTCTCTTCTCTTCTCTTCTCTTCTCTTCTCTTCTCTTCTCTTCTCTTCTCTTCTCTTCTCTTCCATTACACCGTAAAAACAAACCTGATCAAAATGTCTGCAGTGTTCTGGTGCTGGTCGCCTGTCCTCGTCTGAAGCTCCTCTGAGGAGTTGTCCCCTCACCAGCCCGGTCTGTCCTCCCACCCTCCCACCCTCTTTTTCTCCGCCATCTTCACTCCTCCGAAAGTCAAAGCACATGACAAGAGGTTATTCTAACTGCCTGGCACCGGCCCATCCCCCTGAGTGGGAGAAGGAATAAAATGAAAAGAAAAAAAACCCCAAACGTTTGCGGAAACGCGCCGAGCCGCAGTAAGTGAACATCTGTGCGTTTCAGTGCTGGCATGGTTTGCTCAGCTGCTCGTGTCCTCGATAAGGGATGTTTGCTGCCAGCTTGATCGCAGGACCCAGCCTCCCATCGCAGCCATCCTGACTGTTCACATACAGGTTATAAAGTCCCGTGCGATTCAGACAAATATAACTTGTACTCCGCAAACAAATGACGCAGTGTTTGCACTGTGATAACTTTAATTGGTCCGGTGTGGAACGCCACGGTGGCCGCGGCCGATTCACAGTCCGGCCCGGGGTTTTTATGGTGAGCCTCAGATTAACGAGAGCAAATGTAATTTAAAATTTAGACGGGGGGCCCGCTTTGGCCCAAGGGCATCCGCGTATCGTGTGATTGTTTAAAAGAAAAACATTTCTTCTAGTGGGGAGAGCTGTCACAACCAGGCAGCAGTAAGAAAATGGATTTAGACGCTGGGCTGTAGTACTAGACATTGCGTGTGTGTGTGTGTGTGTGTGTGTGTGTGTGGGTGGGTGTGTGCAACCACGCGTGCCATGAGTCATATTCTTGTTTACTGCCATGATCATTACAACCCACAAGCAATCCTGCAACCCCACCTGTTGCCAGGACTCTTGGTCTAATTGTCCTCGTCTTTGCTATATCTAACGGAGATCATCACCATTAGGTCCCCTGTTCCTGGCAGCGGTGTTGTGTAGATATAACCTTGATTTGCACTCCCTGTTGAACTCCTTCATCATTCAAATTGAATAAGCAACAACTGAGGCTTTCTTTCTTCATCATTCAACAATAAACAGCCACTAGCGGTTTTATTTCTGGCTCCCTCTGCGGTCAATATGGCCAAATCAAGTGTCTTCTGGCCGGGTACGCGTTCCCACTTTGAGCTATTGATTTTCTCCCACGCCAGACAGTTTCTCTGATGCCAGGTCTGTTCTACATTTCTTTACAGTTTATATTTGAGGTATTTAGCAGATGGTTTTATTCCAAACAATTTATAGTGACTAAATTTATCATCTGCAACTATATTAAAAAAATAAATAAAATAAGTACAAGCAGATGCACATTTATGATTGAGCAAAACTGATTTGTGTAAATTGATGCAAATGTGTGTAAAACATATTTGGACAAACCACCGCATTTACAAGTCAGATTTACAAGTATAATAAATTAGCTTGGAGGGATTTTGGATGATATCTCCCTTTTTACAACCCAATCTGGGAGAAATACAGACCGGCATTGACCGTGGTTGCCAGTTTGACTAGCTTTAGCTGGTTTTACCAAGCTACTGAAGGAGCTTCAAAGTGCAAACTGTTTGAATCATACAGTTACATCAGTCTTGTTTAATGAATTAATAATGAATGCCTATGTGCACACAGGGATGCCAGATTTAAGAAAAAATGAGGAAATGAAGAAATATAGGAGAAATCATCATAAATATGTTTTTATAAATATCTTTTTAGACAGACTGAGTTAGAGTGAGAGTACGGTAGGAAGATTTATGACTTGGGAACAGTGGTTGGGACATTCACACCTACTACAACAGAGAGTTTGCACTTAGCTATGGTTAGCTAACGTTAGTGAGCCGACTGAGCTGTAATGTTCATTTGACTTATGGCTTCTGTGTGTGTGCACGTGTGAAACTTAAAACTACATTTCTGGTAAGCTGCCATGGGTTAGTATTGCTTTATAAACAGGCTGTGATAGATGAAAGGGTCAGGAGTTTGTGAGTGACTACAACAATATTCACCCAAAACATTTTCAGTTGGGGAGAATGTCAAGGACAGGAAGTGGAAGGATCGGCCAATACGAAGCATTTATCGAGCAAAAAGGTTGCGCGTGTCACCTTAACATGGTGTTATACTGGGAATTACATCTGTGGGCCATTTTTACTGCATTGTCTGGGGGGTATTAAATGAATCGCTGAGACTAAGCCGGGCTACAATGTCATGCATAAGGGCTTCATCCGAGGCTGTTTTGCCAACAGCGCCTGGAGCATGACATCAGCTGCAGTTTACAAGACAGCGCTACATTACTGTTGGGGGGGCTGCGCATCTCTCTAAACACTGATAATCACCCATCTGAAAAGGAAGACGCCGGTGCTTTTCAGCGTGCTTTTAACTCACACTGCCCACTTATCTCACAAAAGATGTGGTAGGTTGACAAAAAGACAAAAAGGTAGAGAGACATGTGGCCTCTACCGCATTGAAGAGGTTCTACTCGCACTGAAAGCGAAAGGGAATAAGGAGTGTAAATAACGTGCAATATCTGTCCAAATTCTCGGAGGTCTACAAGTTCTGTTGTGCTCCAGTCGTAAGTCAAAACTTCCTGAAAGACTTTGGCGATGAGCGAAGGGTCAAACGCGCAGGTGAATGTGTGCCTGCAGTGCCTTCGTACCACGAAAGCAGCATCATTTGTACAATTTGTGTGAAAATGTTGAGATACAGCATGACTCATGAAGATAAACAAGAAGACGCAAACAACAGTCCGAGCTACCGGTCCACCTTTGACTCATCGTGCCGCAGAATGAGACGTGGAAATGTTTTTTTTCCCCTGCCCGCTACCTGTCTATCGAACAATGTGGGGAAAAGGTATAAAGTAGAAGGGAAAAGATGCAGCGGTAGTGCATTCTAGTCTTGAAACTGTGGAGATTCAAAATGAATGAATTGAATCGATGACTCAGAGAACTTGTTTACTTGTTTTATTTGTTGCTCATTTTCCCCAAACACATACTGCTTACCGCCTCAGAGTCATTTAGTGCCAAGTGGAGTCGCAGCTGAATTGCCAGATATACTGAAATACAGAAAATGATGTGGTGAGATTTATGGGTTTCAGAAATCACAAAGCTATCGCGCAAGTTATTGCAAAAAACTGAAATGAACTACTTGTTGCCTACTGAAATGCAGATTAATAGTATTGTATTGATCTATAAGAGTTATGTGTTATGTGTATATTTGAAATGCAGGAAAAACACAGTAAAACTATTTCCCTCTGAATTTAATCATTTGTGTTTTCATCGATATTTTGAAAAATGCTAGTTACTCACAGTCCAAGCAGACAAAACAGTGCCAAGAAAAAAAATGACTCATAGAAACTCAACTTGAACTGGTAAAAGGGAGAACGGATGACACGGTGAAAAACAGGTCACTCAACTTCCTGGGTGTCTGCCCCCGAGCTGACCCCTGCAAAATTTCCCCTGTGGTGCGACCACCAAAAGAGCAAGCTGTTGCACAGCGCAGGTCAGGCTTAGTGAGAAAACACTTTTGTTTTTCTTCCGAATAGCACAGTCAGAGCACTTCTGACTAATGTCACAGTGTGACCTACATAGTGCGTCATCTCAAGAGACTATGAAACAGTGAAATAAGTGTTAGATATCTGGTTGCAGAAACGTAGAATAAGCATCTTACTGATCCTTTCAATGGGACCACCATCAAAAAATGGTGTTTTATTTCATGTTTTCATAGAATAAATGTTTTCATGTTTTCATCCTCATTACAGAGATAGGTTAATAGAAATAATGTTTATTGAAAGTTGACTCATTTAACTCGTCAGTGAAAAACAAGGATTTGTGTTGAAAATTGTTGGATTATATTGACAATTGGTATGAGCAAAGTCTCTTAGGGAACAAAAGTCAGAACATGGTTTGTCAACCTTTATTTATATCCTCCATGCCCCTTAACACAGAGCAGGTGCAAGATAGAGAGTCTGCTTGCACTACACTACAAACTTGCCTCTTGCCATGTCTCCTTTATTGTGGCACAACTACAACTCCTCAGTGTGTCTGACTAAACGATGCAGTCACATCATTGTCATTTGGTTCTTCTCTTCCAATTTACTTTTGAGACTTTGCGAGTGTGAAACACACGAGGGCTCCTGCGGATCCTCCTCCACACCTCGCTCTCCTAACACGATGTGAAGTGTTACGCAGCTAGACACAGTCGTGCAATTAAATCGACCAGAATTGCAGAAATGATGTAATGAAATAAGTATGATGCGATCTTATGTAATGTGAAACCTTCACAGTATAATGGAAACATTCATTCGACAGCCTAGGCAACATCTAATTCTATCTACTAATGTAACAAGGGGGTTTAACTCCCAAGGGAAAATGGTAGTTAATTTTATACGCTAGCTAACATTGTAGCTCATGAATCCACACAGGATGCATCCAAGATTCAATCCCACACTGTTGGCTGTGTTGCCGCTTCCAGAGAATGAATTTGTAAATCGGTCAATTCAATGTGACTTCAGTTATGAATCTTTCTTGTGTCATGATACGATTTCAGAATTATGTCTTTGCTTGTAATCTTACACTCTGTAGCTCAAGCCAAGCTCATCTTCAGATAAGTATAAAAAAAATGGGAAAGGACAACTGCAAACATTGGCTAGACCACATTGCTCCCTGATGGTTGGTTAAAATCCAACATCCCCATTGGCTAATCACACACCATGTTAAATCTCCAAATACTTGGACATCCTGTCATATGTAGAATTGAGTTGTGTGTGATTTCACATTGAAAAGAGAGTTG
Organism: Hoplostethus mediterraneus; assembly: GCA_034670385.1. Classification (NCBI taxonomy): domain Eukaryota; kingdom Metazoa; phylum Chordata; class Actinopteri; order Trachichthyiformes; family Trachichthyidae; genus Hoplostethus; species Hoplostethus mediterraneus. The sequence continues at coordinate 856,541 of JAXDDW010000068.1, read as the reverse complement.
ATATGGTTGAGGCTGGCTACTGTAGCAGCATAAACCAAATTGAGGGGAACTTTTTTTTTTTTTTGCAGGATTGGCGGAGCGGTACCGATTGTGTTCTCCTACTTTGCGGAGGTGTTGGCTCGGGAGAAGAGGGGAGAGCACCTGAGCTGGCTGTGTATGTTCTGGATGATAGGAGGAATCTACGCCTCCGCCATGGCCTGGGCCATCATCCCACACTACGGTGAGTGACAGCTCTGCTTCTCCCGCCTCTCAGACCTGATGCACCAATCAGAGTTATACCACACCGATTGCCAGCAGCATGCTGCACTTTTGACGCATTAGTAATTTATCTGGACTTTACCTGGTCAGATTAGTGGCCTGTAAATCCAGTGTGATATATCAACAGTGGGGGAGAAGGTTTGCTGATTTAACAAGGTATAGCGAGGGAGAGTTGGAGGACAGAAAGGAAAGAAAGAGTAACAAGAAAGGGGAGGAGGTGAGTGTCAAAGGATAGGAACAAAATGAGTGAAATGAAATCAATCTAGTATGAAGCAGCGTGGATGAGGATAGAAGAGCAGCGGAAGAGATTATAGGCGGACGAGGGAGAGGGAGAGGTGGAGGAGTGTGTATGATTTATGTGGGCTGTGTCAGGGATAATCAAAAGGTGAAGGAATACAACAAAGGGCTAAAGGGAGGCGGAGGGGAAGATGATCGAGGGAAAGGAAAAGAGAAAAGGAGGGCGAGAGAGTGAAATGGGATGTGAAGGAACATGAAGGAAAAGAAGAAAAGGAAGAGAAAGAAAAGGCGAGATATAATTACAGATATACAGAAAGGCCTGTAATTCATCACGAGCAAAGCCCGGTAAGTGCAGTAAGCAGCGTCGGTACGATAAGGGGGGATTTCTGAGTGTGTTGCCAGGTTCAGGGGCTTGTTGAGCAGTTGGACCCGGGCCAGCAAGACAATAAAGAGGGCTACTTAAGACCTGGGTCCCCAGATTGAGGAAGCAACTGGACTGACAGGTGACAGACACATATGAAAAATAGACACTCAAAAGTTTTCAATTTTGTTGTTAAAATGCACTTTGAAAAGTCCACCATTACCTCTAGCACGTGATCAAATTTCAAAGTAAGAGCGCTGCACGGACCAAGCTGTTTATTGGGTTTGTTTGGGCTTGCCTGTGAGCAAATGAAAGATGGCGACATCTTGAGGCTGCTGGGACTCGTGCTGCCCATCCAATGGACAAATCCTCTTCCACCGCCATCTAACCTTGTTCCCTTTTTCCCCCCACGTATTGATCATTTCTTATAGTCTACGCAACACAGTCAATGCTTGCAAATGCATTTTCATTTATTTAGCCTTTCAGGCTGTTTCACTTCAATAATTATTGGAGGGAAAAAAACATGTATTGTGTGTGTGCATGCTCACATTTATGTGGGGACATTTCAGTAGCAGTGAATGCTGCTGTGTGATGTGCTATAAACGACTCTGAAGTACAAACTGGAAAAGTTTCCGTTATGAAACTCGTTTGTCTCTCTTCACAAATTCCGTGTGAACGTGCGCGCTAGCCGAGGCTCGTAATTGAGGTCAATTGATTAGCCGCTAGTATTTTAAATCATTGATATGTTGGCTTGGAATTGTAACTAGTAAGACTGTAATTTCAGATATGTAGAATTGCATTTCAGATATCTGAAATACAATTATAACTAGTGAAAATTATATTCGTACCAGTAACAATTATATTTGAGATATCTACAATTCCTTTTGAATTTTTTTTTTTTTTCCATTAGTCAAAATTTTGTTGTAGATATCTTCAATGATATCCTCTAAGGTCTAGTAAAGGTCTAGTAAAGGTCTAGTAAAGGTCTAGTAAAGGTCTAGTAGTCTAAGTATGGTCTAGTAAAGGTCTAGTAGTCTAAGGTCTAGTAAAGGTCTAGTAAAGGTCTAGTAGTCTAAGGTCTAGTAAAGGTCTAGTAATGATCTAGTAGTCTAAGTATGGTCTAGTAAAGGTCTAGTAAAGGTCTAGTAGTCTAAGGTCTAGTAAAGGTCTAGTAATATGGAAACGGCAGTTTCTGCATTTGACAGAATTTTTGAATCGATCTTCCACTCCAAGACAGTTTTTACGGCGCCAACGGAAAGTAGCTGCACTGTGTTTGCATTTGTTGAATATTCATGATGTAGATGTAGCCTATTTAAAAGTCGACCAATGGCTTTGTGGTACTTTTGATGATATGACTCCCACATATCCGAAATTATATCTCAAATGGGAAATTTCCACTAGTCACAATCCTTTTTCAACATGTAGAAATCTGTGATCATTATTCTTACTAGTGAAAAAGGAATTACTGATATCTATAATTAAATTAAAGATATCTGTAAATCAGTTTTGACTAGTTGAAATGTAATTACTACATATGAAAATATATTTGTAACACAACAAAATTGTTTTACACATATCTTAAATTAACATTTTAACTACTCACAATTACATTTTGACATGTTGAAATGTAATTTCCACTAGTGAAAACTAAATCGCTACTAGTCAGCCCTACTGATTAAATATATTGCACAGTTACACTTGAAGAACAAAGTGGCAAGTCCAACTCACAAGCGTTTTCAACAGAACAATAAAATCGTGTGAATAAGAGAGAAGAAGAAAAATCAACATGATGCAACTAATGGTTCAAAATCAATCCTCAAGAAGTGATTGCATTACATGTAAACTTCAACTGAAAAGATTCATTCAGGTCACACCTTTATGCATTACTTTTGATTGGTGGAACTGACTACAGGGTCTTGGTTACTAGCATGCCACCGATGTAGGAGGAACAAGCTGGGGTCGAACACAGAAATAGTAACAAAAACTAGCACCAGGTTGCTCTTTAGGAACAATCAACAGCGAGAGAGAGAGATTATGGGTGAATCCCAATACACCCCTTGGCCCTACCCCTTGGCCCTACCCCTCCGTTTTGCGCGTTCACGTGAAGGGGTAGGGCTGTCCCAATACTCTATTTTCCAAGGGGTAGGGCCAAGCCGAAGGGGTTTGTAGCCCTTCAAACGGAGATTTTTCAGAGGCACACTTCAAACCAAGGGCTACCCAGAATGCCCTGCGAATCTCTGGAAGTAACAGGAAGATCATGGGGACCGCTACGCTACCATCCGAAGTGAACCACAAATGTAGTATTTTCTTCGTTAATAAAGAGTTAAAAAATATTCCAACCGTGGTATTATCTTAGTTTAATGTCGTTTCAATGTATTATGGACCGTTTCTTTATAAAAAGCATAACAAAAAAATCGCTAATATGCCGATGTCTCTACTTCGTTAGTTAGTTACGTTACAACATTGTTTTAGGCTGATTTGTGCATGACAGTCCCGCATTTTGACATATTTACATGTCGCATTTCCCCTTTGATGGTATATGATGAAATATAACTAAAGTCCAGCAGCGAAGTTGCTGCACTTGTTACGGCTCCTCTAATATCAGTGCAGACTGGCAGGGTAACGTTAGGACGGCTTGCTAGACTACAGAGCACCGCTAATGCTATTCTGTCATGAAGTGGACTGGTAATGAAGCAGTGGTCTTTTTTATTTGATGACTTGTTTGATCGATTGGTAGCGTGAAACGTATAAGTTGTGAACGAATCGCGAGCGTCCATGCTTTTCTATCTCCATCAGATGAACGGCAAATGTCACTGTGATAATACCATTGTTGCCATAGTAATCTCCGACAACAAACTCGTCCCATCTGCTTATCGATGACGTATCAGCGTCGAAGTGCGATCCCAATACTTAGGGAGATATTTTCTAGCCCTACCCCTTGGCCCTCGATAGCGAGGGCCAAGGGGTAGGGCCAAGCCGAAGCCATAGGGGTACAAATAAGGATTGGGATTTGGCCTATTTCTCCCATGGAACAAAAGTAATTTTGTGAAGATGGCAGCCGTGGCTCAGTGGTAGAGCAGGTTGTCCACTGGTCATAGGGCTGGCGGTTCGATCCCCATCTCCTCCTGTCCACGTGTCAAAGTGTCCTTGGGAAAGACACTGAACCCCAAATTGCACCCGATGGTCAGGCCAGCACCTTGCATGGTAGCTCACTGCTGTCAGTGTGTGAATGAGAGGCATATATTGTAAAGTGCTATATAAATGCAGCCATTTACCATTTAGTTACTTAATAAAGCACTTCTCCGCTCATCATACACAAGTAGTCTAAAGTAATGAATCTATGAATGAAAAAAACAGTGGAAAATGTATTTTTTTACATTTTACAATTAAATACTTTTGGTTCAATAAAAGAGACAAAACAATAAAATGAGTGATGAGTGGCTGGGAAACCACACATGAAGCGTCGTCGTCCTGAGAAGGAAATCATATATTTGACGAATCTGGGTACATTCTTCTTGTGAAGTCTGCTCCACGCTGGGGTAGAATGGCTGTGCAGACATAATGGACATGGGGAGAAAAGCCATCTCATTCTATCTGGATGGCCCATTTCTATGTAAAGAATCCTTGGTCACCTCAACATACAAAAAATTGCACGTAACGTAAACTGTATTATCCCTTCAGAGAAAATCCATTGGTCAGATGTGATTAGATTCAGAACGTAGGTGTTACAACAATATAGTGATCTATAGTCACCCTCACTCACATGTGCATACAAGTGCCACTACAGAGGCAAATTGATCAAATGTTTTAAAAAGAAAAACAATGAAGTTCATTTTATCATTTATTTTTAGACAAACAGACAAAACAGCTACACTAGACTTTGCCAGTGATGGCGACGACGACGGCGACCTCGTCGTCCTCGGCGTCCTCGGCGTCCTCGTCTCCTCGTCGTCCTGATTGACCTCAGGCGCTTTGCCCTGGTGGAGCCGTGGCTGCTTTCAGGTGGAGGAGGAGGAGAAGCCTCTTTCAAGGGCTGAGTGGTTCGTCTTTTAGCTAAGAAAGGTGACATTTGTTCAACAATAGTTTCTACATTTAAAATTGTGACCTCGGCAGGCAGACGTCTTTTAGGCCAAGCGATCTCCTGTGGCACAGCGATGAGAGGCTGGGAAACCACACCAGGCCTCTTTTCTGAGCAAACTAACCTAACAGAGTATTAAAGGTTTGTCAGATACCTACCTTTTGCTTTCATGGATCGTTTCATGGGAGGCTCCATCGCGTCCCTGGTATGACAGTCTGTGGAAAAGTACAGAAAATATTGTCAGACAAGCAACACAATTTTCAGCCTAATTTACCCAGAAAACATCAGTCTAGATAATATATTGAGATCTTTACATATCATGTACAAGAGTTATTTCTAGAGTTATTATTACAAGAGTACATTGCTCTGGCAGCATCCTCAGCATGTCCCCCACATTACCTGTGACCTCGTCAGGCAGGCGTCGTTTAGGCCGAGCGTGTGGCACAGCGATGAGAGGCTGGGAAACCACACCATCATCCACAGAAGGAAACCCGATATTTTCCAGATTGGGGTACTTCTTCTCCGTCTTGTTCACTGTGACTGCAGACAGAAAATTGAATGTAAAGATCAGTTAAAACTAGAAATGCATTTCCTGGAGAAAATGTGTGGGATTGCTGTTTGTGCAAAAGCATCAAGTATCCAGGTTTTAAAGGTATGCTAGGTTGTGGCTAGAAGGTGATCAAACTCGGTTGTACCACGGAGCTCTGCCACCGACATCAGGCTGGGTTACTTACCTGGTTTGCTGGTCACTGGACAGCCTGTGTCTCCACAATACAAACTGCACTGTCTCTCAAAGAGCTCTGGCAGCATCCTCAGTAGATCGTCTATGTTTTCTGTGACCTTGCCAGGCGGTGGGCCTGGAGGTCCTTCCATGATGTACTTTGTGTAAAAGTACAGAAAATATGATCCTAGAGTACTAGTTGTCCATGTGTCTTTGATCGCTGTTCCTTCTCAACTAAGACTGGAGTGTCTATGACAAACCTCTTCACCATCCTCAGCATTCTAGAAGAGAATGATGTCACAATGGAGACAATGGAGGCAGAATCCATAGCGACTGGATTGTTACCAGTAGAGGAGGACATGTAGTTGTGATATCTAAAGTGATAGAGATTTACAATATGCTGTAAATAGAAATAAGAACGTAACTATCATTCTACAATGCAACATTCAAACAAAGTAACTTGACTTTACAGATTTTTTATGCCACATAGAATTCACCTTTTCTAAAACATATATCAAGGTGTTCATAATAGTCTAACCAAGAGCAATAAACACAAAATGTCATTTTGCCATATAGCAAGAGTCTCAGTTCATCTTTTACTTGTTAAGTAACACTTGAAATCTTTTCTGTATATTTCCAGGTGTACAATTTCAGGTGTACGTGTGGAAATGTATCTGGTCTCACCCCTTCACGTAACTCATTCCATGCATACCTCCCCCTTATTGGCTTGCCATACCACATGACATTACTGCTAAAATACCAGATGTGGCCAATGAGCTAGCCCTCCTATTAACACATTTTTCCTCCAAGATGCAGTGGTGTGTGTGTAATAGGTTCCGCCGCAGTGCTCTTTTCATTGACTGGTGAGCAAAGGCCAGATGCTTCCCCTGTGTGTGTGTGTGTGTGTGTGTGTGTGTGTGTGTGTGTGTGTGTGTGTGTTAAAACCTCAGAATATTTGACACTATTTTACTGTAATTGAATTGGTGGATGCAAGATGCAAGTAAAGACTTAATTATAGATTTGGAATGTGATTTGTATTCTTTGCCTGCGCCCCTTCGTTGTGTGTGTGTGTGTGTGTGTGTGTGTGTGTGTGTGTGTGTGTGTGTTCGCATGCATATCTTCGCATTGCTCGCTTACTGTAGAGTAGGGACATAAATCTTGCTGAGTGTCTGAATCAGTCAGCCATCCCCTCCAGTCCATTATAACTATAATCCCCCTAATGAGGTTTGTACTGGTACAGGCTGGAGCAGCCCCATCGGCCTCACACACACACACACACACACACACACACACACACACACACACACACACACTGCTGTCTCCAATCTATAACACACTCCCCTGATGCTGATCCCCCCTCAGACTCTGTATAACTGTAATTCAGACTGGGCGGAGTGAAAACATGCGTACAGTACTTTGTTGCGTAGGTTTTTTGTTGTTGTTGTTATTAATAAATAATACTTGTGCGAGACAGAGAGTGGAGGAGAAATGAGGGACCACAGATGTCAGAGAGTGTGGCGTGTATACTCTCCGGGATGGATACCTTGTTGACCTACAGGTTAGCTAATTAGCCTGCATTAGCCTCTGGGACATTACAGCTGTAACGTCCATGTACGTACGTGTTTGTATCATAGTGTCTTAGTAGTGTTTTAGTCAAGGAGAGATCCTACAAAATACAAAATACAAATATTTCATGTATTATTGGCAGGCTTCCTCCATGTAGGAAATAAGCACGTATCAGGATTAATAGTCACAGGATCAAATATCAAAGTAAGTATCAAATACAAAAAGGATAACGGAGTGAAACTGCAGTAGCTAAGGACGTTTTATACATATTTTATTGATTGTTGATTGTGTGTGTGTGTGTGTGTGTGTTTGCAGGCTGGAGTTTCAGCATGGGTTCAGCCTACCAGTTCCACAGCTGGAGAGTGTTTGTGGTGGTGTGCGCTCTGCCATGTGTCTCTGCAGTAGTGGCCCTCACTTTTATGCCCGAGAGCCCCCGCTTCTTCCTAGAGGTAAGCGTGTGTGTGTGTGTGTGTGTGTGTGTGTGTACATTTAATGCGTATCTGTGAGCATCAGGGTTTCCCAGCATCTTTGGTGCAAAGCCATACCTGCTGACATTTATTCCTGAGAATAAGCACAATCACCCCCCATCTCAACACACACACACACACACACACACACACACACACAGATGATAGGGGAAATCCTTTCTGTCCCCCTTACTAGATGGGTAAACATGATGAGGCCTGGATGGTGCTGAAACACATCCATGACACCAACATGCGCGCCCGCGGAGAGCCGGAGAGAGTCTTCACTGTGAGTACACACTGCCTCTGCACTCCCATGCTTCCTGCTGCTGCCACAGTGCAGATCAGCAGGTGACAGATCAGCGTCTCCCCCTGCAGGTGAACAGGATCAAAATCCCCAAACAGCTGGACGAGCTGGTGGAGATGCAGAATGAGTCGGGCAACCCCGTGGCCAAGGTCCTCTTCAGGATTAAGGCTGAGCTCAGAGGAGTATGTGCTTTTTACACTGAATTTGAAGTTTGTGTTTTTCAGATTTGAGAAATTGAACTTGAGATTTTATTCAAGCAAGAATATTTGCTTTATAACCTCCTCACAGATCTGGTTGACTTTCATGAGATGCTTCGATTACCCAGTGAAAGACAACACTATCAAACTGGCTGCAGTCTGGTTCACTCTGTCTTTTGGGTAAGAGATTTTCTGCACACGTCTTCTCTCTTCTAATCGTCTATTATTTTCCCGTTCGCTTTTGTCGTCCTCTATATTTTCTCCCTTCTCTGACATCCCCTTACATCATTACATTCCATCCATTTTTACTTCCACACCTCTCTATATTATCATCGTGCTCCCCCCCCCCCCCCCCGCCCGCCATGTTAAATGATGCAATATTCTCCTCAGTGATACTTAGCTGAGTCACCACTACTTTCCAGCTTAATCACAGTTTCAGTGAATTTTTAACAGTGCAGGCGCACTTTCAATTATACCCCTCTGATGAATGCTGACAGGGAGATTGGAATGAGAGACCCTATATAAGTGAAGGAGCCATTTAGCTTTGACGCATTTTCTGTTGGCGGCTTTAATGAACAACAAAAATTGTCAGAAATTTTCATCCCTAAAGAAAATCTCTTAAAATTGCAAGAGAGAAAGTCAAATTGAATTATTCTGTTTCATTGTCGCTGTCGCGTCGTGTTGTGCCGTGTTGTACTGTGTCGTGTCGTGTCATGTTGTGTCATGTCGTGCTATACTGTGTCATGCTGTACTGTCGTGCTGTACTGTGTCGCGCTGTGTCGTGTCTCGATGTGTCGTGTCGCGTCATGCTGTACTGTGTCGTGCTGTGCTGTGTCATGTTGTGTCGTGTCATGCTGTACTGTGTCATGTCGTGCTGTACTATGTCGTGCTGTGTCGTGTCGCGTTGTGTCGTGTCGTGCTGTGTCGTGTCTCAATGTGTCGTGTCGTGCTGTGTCGTGTCATGCTGTACTGTGTCGTGTCGTGTTGTGCTGTGTCGTGTTGTGCTGTGTCATGCTTTACTGTGTCGTGTCGTGTCGTGCTGTGTCGTGTCATGCTGTACTGTCGTGCTGTGTGGTGTTGTGTCGTGTCGTGATGTGTCGTGATGTGTCGTGCTGTGTCATGTTGTGTTGTGTCGTGTCTCGATGTGTCGTGTCGTGTCATGCTGTACTGTGTCGTGTCTCAATGTGTCGCGTCGTGCTGTGTCGTGTCATGCTGTACTGTGTCGTGTTGTGCTGTGTCGTGTCATGCTGTACTGTGTCGTGTCGTGTTGTGCTGTGTCGTGTTGTGTCGTGCCGTGTTGTACTGTGTCGTGTCGTGCTGTGTTGTGTCGTGCTGTGCCGTGTTATGTCATGTTGTGTCATGTCGTGCTATACTGTGTCATGCTGTACTGTCGTGCTGTACTGTGTCGCGCTGTGTCGTGTCTCGATGTGTCGTGTCGCGTCATGCTGTACTGTGTCGTGCTGTACTGTGTCGTGCTGTGCTGTGTCATGTTGTGTTGTGTCATGCTGTACTGTGTCATGTCGTGCTGTACTATGTCGTGCTGTGTCGTGTTGTGATGTGTCGTGTCGTGTCGTGCTGTGTCGTGTCTCAATGTGTCGTGTCGTGTCATGTTGTACTGTGTCGTGCTGTGTGGTGTGGTGTTGTGTCGTGTCGTGATGTGTCGTACTGTGTCATGTTGTGTTGTGTCGTGTCTCGATGTGTCGTGTCGTGCTGTGTCGTGTCATGCTGTACTGTGTCGTGTTGTGTCGTGTCGTGCTGTGTCGTGTCATGCTGTACTGTGTCGTGTCGTGTTGTGCTGTGTCGTGTTGTGCTGTGTCGTGTCATGCTGTACTGTGTCGTGTCGTGCTGTGTCGTGTCATGCTGTACTGTGTCGTGTCGTGTTGTGCTGTGTCGTGCTGTGTCGTGTTGTGCTGTGTTGTGTTGTGTTGTGATGTGTCATGCTGTGTCATGTTGTGTTGTGTCGTGTCTCGATGTGTCGTGTCATGCTGTACTGTGTCATGCCGTATGGTGTGGTGTTGTGTTGTGTCATGCTGTACTGTGTCGTGCCGTGTGGTGTGGTGTTGTGTCGTGTCTCAATGTGTCGTGCTGTGTTGTGTCATGCTGTACTGTGTCGTGCTGTGTTGTGTCGTGTTGTGCTGTGTCGTGTCATGCTGTACTGTGTCGTGCTGTGTGGTGTGGTGTTGTGTTGTCGTGTCGTGATGTGTCGTGCTGTGTCATGTTGTGTTGTGTCGTGTCTCGATGTGTCGTGTCGTGTCATGCTGTACTGTGTCGTGTGTCAATGTGTTGCGTCGTGCTGTGTCGTGCTGTACTGTGTTGTGTCGTGTCGTGTTGTGCTGTGTCGTGTCTCGATGTGTCGTGTCGTGTTGTGCTGTGTCGTGTCGTGTTGTGCTGTGTTGTGTTGTGTTGTGTTGTGCTGTGCTGTGTTGTGTTGTGTCGTGTCGTGATGTGTCATCCTGTGTCGTGTTGTGTCGTGTCTCGATGTGTCGTGTCGTGTCATGCTGTACTGTGTCATGCCGCATGGTGTGGTGTTGTGTTGTGTTGTGTTGTGTTGTGTCGTGTCGTGTCGTGCCCTGCTGTGTCGTGTCTAGTCTTTGTATAGCCTACTCTGCAGCTCTAGAGTTGTTTCTCTGTCTGTGGTGGGTCGGAAAAGTTTGCTCCTCTCTGACGCACTAATGAAGTAGTGTCATTCAGTAATTACAGTCAGGGGCGGTGTGTGTTTGCGTCTGTCTGTATGCCAGCCTGTTTGGTGCTTTGAGTGCAAGCAGGACATCAGTGAGGCCAGCTGTGAGATGAAAGCAGATATATGTACAGTAACAGAAGTAACCCGGTGCTGCTCTGGAAGTAATAACCACATCAGCATCTTTCAGCCCGTTGGTCCACATCGGTGGGTTAGACGTAGTTCTGCCCTCTGGCTCTGGAAGTCAGTGGAAATGCTTTTAAGTGAAATAGAGTGAAGTAGCGTCTCCCTGAGCCACCTCTCCTCTGGAAACACACAACACAGGCAATTACACCATGAGCAGACGTCTCATTTCTCTGGGCTCATGTAATCCTCTGTTTGCATGCACACAGGTGAACACACACACACACAACCTACATTAAAAGTCTATTTAGCTGCTTTGCAGACGTTAACAAAGTCTATACAAAATGCAGTCAATATTTAGTGGTGCTGCAATAAACCTTCACAACCGCTGGGGAACAGACTTTGTTTGGCATTTTATGACTGTGTAACTCAAGTCCACATAAAAGACTTGACCTCTAAAGTGCCTAGTAAGACAATCAAATTACATGTATTTGTATAGCCCTTAATCACCGTTACAGTCTCAAAGGGCTTCACAGTGTCCAAAGTGTGAGAACAATGGTTAGTACACGACATCCCCCAGCCTTAGACCTTCACAGAGGACAAGGAAAAACTCCCAAAAAAACTTTTAGGAAAAAATGGACGAAACCTCGAGAGGGGCTACTCAGAGAGGGATCCCCCTACCAGGACGGTCGGGCGTGCGATAGATGCCGAGGTAAGTGGTCTAGCGCGTGGTCGCCGATTCAAACATTAACCCAACGTGGCCCTGTGGCAACGGATTACTGTGTCCAGGTACTACGGGCTGTCCGTGTGGTTCCCCGACGTCATCAAGCACCTCCAGGCCGACGAGTACGCCTCCCGAGTGAAGATTTACAACAACGAACGCATCGAAGACTTCACCTTCAACTTCACCCTGGAGAACCAGATCCACAAGAACGGAATGTTTGTCAACGACAGGTACTATAAACTGACTTCAGTACGGATTTGAGCGCTCGCCGGTGACTATGACAGGTCGCTGGCAGGAGTTCACAGGCTCTCGTGTAGCCCCAGTCTTCCTCCGCCAGCCAACAGTCACAGGGGGAAGATTCACGATGATGATAAATGTGTTTAGATATGAGTTGCGGATTACGACCAAGCCGTGATATAAAGGCATTTCGATCCAAAGCTGTGAGCTTCCAAAGCAGCACATCCCGTTCTGGGATAGCGTTGCCATGCGTCATTCCCGCAAACAACACGCCACGGCCGGTCATATTAATCCCGCTTGCTTTATCTCCACCGCCACCAGGAAATTAAAAGACTTATCTCTCTTTCTCTTCTCTCTCTCTCTTTCTCTCCTCTCTCTCTCTCTCTCTCTCTGTCTCACACACTCACACACACACCTTTTTTTTCTTTCCCTTCTGGTTATGATTCTCACTTACACAAAGGCCAGAGTACAGATGCATCAATACGCTGTTTTTTTGTTTGTTTTTTGTTCCCTCCCGTCCCCACCGGAGACCAGACATTTATTAGGAGATTAAATCAAAGCCAATATAACAACGCTATGTACGCTCGTACGGACCAATGAGAGACGGGCGAGCCCTGTCACATTTGAGACGTGCTACAGGGGGAACATGTGCACAGTCCATCACGTGATAAGAGGAGATGTAGTGTAGATGAGTTTTTTTTCTGGTGGTGTTTAGTCAACTTATTTAATGCAGGTGTCTTTGCTGTCTTCCCAGTTGCATTATGTGTTTTGTTACTCTTATCGCCGAATGTGCTGAGTCACCATTTGCACCAGCACCGACTTTGGTGTATAGTGGTTATGCATCTTTCATAACTGGACGTTCTTGTCGTTACTTGTCGGATGTATTTTCTATTTTTCTGATGAAGTTCTGATCCAATCTCTCCTCTATTTGTCCCCCCCCCCCCCCCCCCCGCATGCTTCTCTCCTCTCCCATCCCAGGTTCATCACCATGAAGTTCAAGGCGGTCAAATTTATTGACTCCTCCTTCCAGAACTGTTATTTTGAAGACGTTTCCTCAGTCGGATCCTTCTTCAACAACTGCACCTTTGTGGACTCCTTCTTTTACAACACGGGTCAGTCTGTCTCTCTCTCTCTCTCTCTCTCTGACTCACCCACCCACCCCTTTCAACACAGCCCTACTTATTAACTGCCCTTTCTAATTACACCGTGCATCAATCACGACTGAACGGTGTGTCGCTGAGAAGTAAATGTCCTGGTTTCCAACGAGCAGGATGCATTCAGAGTGTTCCTCTCCTCTATATGAGGTATTTCCCTCCGTCCCTCTGCACAGAAAATCCTATTATACCTTAGACATAACTCTCGCTCTGTCTCCCCCCTTCTCTTTCTGACAGTTCATTTTCGGGTGTGTTGTCCCAGCTCCCGGGTTAGAGAATAAAGAGCGGGACTAAGCATTTATAGCTTTGCTTTACCCCACTAAATTACTGCTTAACCTCTCTGGCCCCCTGGGCAGATTGCCTCTCTGTTCACCGGCTCACCGTGGTTAACAAAGAAACTGAGCCAAGCAAGGAGAACACACGCAGAAGCATCGCCAATGACAATTACTAACCGCACACAAGTCTCCCGGAGAGATACTTTTTGATTGCATCTGATGTTGTAGACGCTGCATTTGATGGAAGGGGAGGAAACTGTTTGATTTGATAGGACGCCTGAGAGGGTAAGGTCGTTTTGATGCAGCTGGATTTGATCTTCCTGAAGTGAGTCTCCAGTTCACTTGCTGATGGACTGATCACAGCATGTGGTGAAATGATATGAAGGTGGGAAAAAAAAATCCTTTCTGATTCTTATTTTTGCGGCTGAGAGAGAGAGATGGAGAGATGGCTGCTGGATGGATCACGTTCATGTACGCCTGAGGACAATGAGACCAAGACACCTGCATCAGTGTCTGATGTGTCAAATCATCATCGTCGCTATGTTGCCGGAAAAGTGCAATCCAATCATTTTGAGGCTGACTGAAACACAGACTGGATGCCAGGGAAGGCAGCAGAGGGTTTTCAAACGTTCTGAGACAACTTTTAGCTGAATCAGACCTTGTGGGAGCGCAGGTTGGAAAAATAGTTCCCTCCGGCACTTAGGAAAACAGCTGAACATGAAAACGGTAAGGGTATGTATCCCATGGGAAATGAAGTCTCTTTGCCTCCAGCGATGAGTCTCTTGAGAGCACCGGCAAAGAGGAAGGAGGAGAAAAGTGGGGGGGTGTCATGAGAGCAGAGGGTGTTTGCTCACTGCTGCGTCTGCTGAATGGTATTAATAACATTTCCGTTTTGGGGCGAGAAGCCACAGACATTTAAAATATATAGAAAATATACAATCTGTTCCTGCTCTGGACCCTTTACCTGCAGGCTTTAGGAAACATTCAGCACACAAAAACACCATTCTAACAAGGATAAACTTATACTAGATCAATACAAATAATGTCAAATCACATGTATAGGCTATAGTAAAACATGCAAACTGAGACTAACTGCCACATACAGATATACAGATATACAGTAATACAGATTTGAATCAGAATTGTTTGTTTTCAGACAAGCTAAAGGATAACTACTTCCTACAAATATTTCGCCAAAGACCCCCGCCACCCAGCTAACACACTTTCACCCTGCTACCGTCTGGTAAACGATACAGGAGCACACAGTCACGCACTTCCAGACAGAAGGACAGCTTCTACTTACAGGCCATCAGGCTACTGAACTGTTGACCCACACGTCACTTTACGTCCAATGCACATGCACTTTTATTTTATTTTTTTTATTCCTATTTCTATTTTAATTTATCCGCCCTTAATTGTCTTATTGTTATTTTGTTTGTGTTTTATATAGATGTGTGATCTAATGTATACCTACCCAGTTGAAACGTGCCTCGTCCCAAACATTTCATTGTCCAGTATGACTGTAATAGGCTTTTCACACTTGAATATGTTAGCCCAGGGCTAACTTTAACCCTGGGTTATAATAGCCCCAGGTTAATTTACTAGTTTCACACTAGTTTTCTTTAACCCTGGGCTAACAATTGACCCCGGGTATTCAGTGTTCAGAATTTCACACTGTAAGCTTGTAGACCCCGGGTTAACGTTTAATGCTAATGTTTAACTTGCTGTTACATTCTAACCCCACAACGTTTCACACTATTGTTCTTAGCACCACGTTTCAGGGATAGCACCACAAAAGCGGTGCTAACACACCCAGGGTTAAACCCTGTTAACCCTCCTTCAAAAATGCAAGTTTAAAACGCTGCTTAGCCCAGGGTTAAATGCGTCCTTAACCCAGGGTTAAGAAAGACGTTAGCCCAGGGTTAAGTGTAGTGTGAAAAGCATATAAGTGATACTGTACATATGACAATAAAAGACTTGAACTTGAAATATTTGAAAATTCAACAAAAACAATATTTTGACTATAATTGAGAATTGTATGCTTGTTATAATCTGGTGTTATAATCTAGTCTGGTTGTCCATTGGTAAAGTGAATAAATACTCAAGAATGCTTCAAATATTTGTTTGAAGAAATTAAGTAGTTGAGAAGGGTGGTCAATCGAGTTGAAAGCTATTTGAAGTAAACGACTGCTTTTGTCTCTCATCGTTCTAGATATCGATGACTCCAAGCTCATGAGTTCGAGGGTGATCAACAGCTCCTTCCACCACAACAAGACAGGCTGTCAGATGACGTTCGATGATGACTACAGTGCCTACTGGGTCTACTTTGTCAACTTCCTGGGAACGCTCGCTGTGTTGCCTGGAAACATCGTCTCCGCCCTTCTCATGGACAAGATAGGGCGGCTGAGCATGTTAGGTACGACGTGACATGTCTTGATGTCTTTTGAAGTAGGTGTGTAATACTTTAGAGCAGTGGTCTATTTAGACCTTCCCGTACTGACGTCGTGGAGTCAATTGTGTTTTGAGATGCAAGCGACTCCAGCTGATGTGTTGCGTCGTGTCCTGCAGGAGGCTCCATGGTGCTGTCAGGCATCAGCTGTTTCTTCCTGTGGTTTGGCACCAGTGAGTCCATGATGATCTTCATGCTCTGTCTCTACAACGGCCTCAGTATCTCTGCCTGGAACTCCTTGGACGTAGTCACCGCTGAGCTCTACCCAACAGATAGGAGGTGGGCGCCACACGGTGTCATTTATAGCATGACTTTGATGAATGGCTGAGAGACCCCCGATGAAGGCAGCCATACAAACGTTTTTTTTTAGGTTTGCACACAAAAGAATAGTGCCTTAGCTTTCTTTGTGCACTGCAAAGTCATTCTCAGAACCAAATTTCAAAAAAGCCAAGCTGTTCATCAAATGTATTGTTGGTGTTGCTTCATGAAATACATATAAAACTCATACTGCAAAAAATTTTTTCAAAAGGTGGCAGCTGCGATTTCACTTGGCTTCATCTTCACTTTTGGTTAACTGAGGAGTAGTTAAATCTGCATCACTAAATTGACGAGGAATCCATTTTGCAAGAGCCACATTAAAGTGCTTGTGTGATTTCAAGTTTTAGACATACACACTCTCTCTCACTCTCCTGTCTAACTGTTTTCCTTTTTTCCCATTTGCTTTCAGGGGCACAGGCTTCGGCTTCTGCAACGCCATGTGCAAGCTAGCAGCGGTGCTGGGCAACCTGATCTTTGGCTCTCTGGTCGGCATCACCAAGGCCATCCCCATCCTGCTGGCATCGGCCGTGCTGGTCGGCGGAGGTCTGGTGGGGCTCCGACTGCCAGACACACGTTCCAATGTTCTCATGTAAAAAAAAAAACACTTCACTATGTATGTCGCTTACTTGGTATTTGCTCAGTTTATTCAACAGTAATTGTGCACTGTGCTTCATTTGAACATCATCAAAACAAGGAACACTTTCATCATTTCTGTATCATTTGGTAAATACTGTCGGTGAGCTTAAATATAAGAATTGTTATTCTGTAATTTCTGAGTAAATACCAGGGAAAATAAGACAATGAAATTTACACAGAGCCATAGATATACAGAGTTTGAAGATTACCGTGTGAAAGATACCACAGTGGTGAGATATCAACCTGATATCCATGACTGGTTGGCAGAGCAGCTCTGGGCATTATTGCAGCAATTCTGATAAGAAATAACCACAAAGATCCTGTTAGTTAGGAGGAGGCGAGCTAGAGTAATGGTGCATTCGATTGTACTCGGAAGTCGATAATTCCGAGTCGGTATTCCCGTACTTGGAACTCGAAAAAAGATGAGCTCCGACACAGAAAAGTGCAATAGTGCAACAGTCATTCAAGTCGGAATTCCCAGTCGGAAACTCGGGCCAGATCCAACTGGTCCGAGTTCGACGGTATAAACACACCTGTCACAGCCATATAGCGGCGCACACCGTGAACAGTAAACACAATTCCCTTTGCAGCAATTTTTACTTCATATGTTTTTGTTATGAAAACATTTTGAAACAACTTTGTAGTTTACATTTTGTAACTGTAATTCGATTGACTTGTGCTCAACGTTACGAGATAGAAGTCTCTACAAACATGAGTTTGCTGCGGGCGTCCATGTTTTCCCGAGCAGATGCACTGGAACACATTGAGATTGAAAATCGGGATTCCGACTTGGAACTATCGACTTCCGTCTTGCAATGGATTGCACCATTATCAGCAGTGGTGCAACTCTGTATATCAATAGCTCAGTGAATACCATGGGCTGTTCCACACATGCAACCCACAAACACGTCAAGGCTGCAAAAGGTTTGGACTTCCAGCAACTCAGATCACGCTATATGGTTGTGTATTTATTTGTGATTATATTTATTTATTTGTTTGTTGATTAATTTATGTGTTATTTATAAGCACAGCTAAGAACGTTTGTTTCTAAATGATCAATATTTCACTGATGGTTGAAGATGTTCAAGCCTTTTGCGTCTGCTCAAATTGCAAGAATGACAAGGCCATAGAAAAAAAAATAGAAATAGTAATAATTCTATAGTAGAATAGTCAAAACAGGCGAGTTCAGCAGCTACATTTCTAAAGTGAAAAGAAGTTTACATTTTCTGCTTTTTACAGTAAGAGACTTTTGAGATTGGAAACCTTTTGTCTGAATGCTCTCTCTCTCTTGTGTCTGTGTTTTGTGTTGTGGCACTAAGCTCACCATTAAGGGCTTCGCTCTCCACTGCAATCCGATCTGTCAAGAGGAATCCGTACCGTAGGAAACCTCTGCTGCTAAAACAAAAAAAAAAGAAAAAAAAAAAAAGCTGGCTCGTCTCTTTTTTCCCCCTCTATGCTCCCCGCCTCGTTTTCTCAGCGTCTCTCGCCCCCTTCTTGTCCTCTCGCTCTGTTTATCTCCTTCCTCCCTTACTGCTGCCGTCATAGCGCTCCCTCCAAAAACGGCCTTTCTCGATGTCGTGCCTCTCTCTCCATTGAACTTGTCTCTCCTTCAAAGCCTAGCTGGAAGCTTTAGTCTGGTCTGCTCTGGGGTTTTTTCCCCTCATCTCTTGATAGTGCAGTGTGTGTGTGTGTGTGTGTGTGCGCGTGTGCGTGCGCGTGCGCGTGTGCGTGTTTCCAGACAAGCCCCCTGTGAGATAAGGTGTAGCTGATTCACCATCCTGTCTTCTGAACCTAGGACATCATACACAGAACGGTTTTTTTTTTTCTCCATCTGTTTTTCTTTACCGAGGAGTTGAGGGCCTTCAGTGCCTTCGCAGTATTCTCGTGATTTGTACCATCGTGTATTACACGATGGGGTGAAATTAAAAGCCATGCTTAAAATTCAAAGATATTCTAGTGCTGCTACAATGTCAATGATCTGATGTCTAAAATGCATTAAAGTTACAGTAGGTAATTTGTTTAAAAAAAACATGTTCTCTTCTGGGTTTGTACAATGTTTGGTCATATAAAGAGAATAAGTATTTCCTAATTGAGCTTAATTCATTTTAACTGCTCTCATCACCTTTCTTGTTCTGAAAAGCAAATATGTACACTAACATGCAATTGCTCCCCGTTACCGTATGCCTAACCGTTCAGTTGCAGTTTTTGTTATTGATGTGTATGACTGAAAATGTGTCTGTTTCAAAATAAGAGTCTGATTTATCGATGAGTCTGTCTGAGGTTTCTGATGGTTTGTCAGTTTCAGTGTCAGCTTGTCCAACTGCGTCATTCCCCTCCCGACACCCCCACCCCTCCCGTGTGCTGAACAAACTCATTCGACATCACTGTTCGAAGAAGAAATATTGCATGTTTGTGACTGAAGTCTTTCCGTTGTTGTGTGTGCTGTTTTCAGTTTTTGTGTCTTCGCTGTTCCTCTACGGGGGGGGGGGGGGGAAACAGACGTGTGATTCTGGGTCAAAGGTGAATGTATCACTCTTGTGCGCTCTGTGTTGTCAGGTTTGTTGTGGACAGGTGTTCATTCTATTGAGTTGACTTCTGGCTCATTGTGAAAGGGCATGCTAGTGGTGAGATGACTCTATGTGCTATGAGGTGTTATCAAGCAGGGGTAGTCAAATCTGTTATTTTTGGGGGGGAGGGGTGGGGGGTCTCCAGTTTTTTGGTTGAATGATTATCACCTGAAGTCATTGACAAGCCTGACTCCACTCACCTGGTGTCCTGGGTCTGTATCAGCTGCTTGAGGAGCAGGGATGGAAGCCAACGTTGCCACTGACTTTCAGATTTGAAGACCTCTGCCATTAAACAATACGTGGAGGTGTATGTAAAAATAATGACCTGTTCTTGATATGATTTTTTTTGATGAGGAAAGGTTCAACAGAATTACTGTGCAATGTAAAGGTGGATTCCTCTGGCGTCTACATATTGAATAAAGAGTTTCATTTGAACAGCTATGGTGCTTTGTGCAGTTTGTTCAGTGTGTCAAGTTGGATACCAGTCACACCAGCAGATGGCGCTATTTATACACAGACGAGACAGGAGAGAGAAAAAAAGTCAAAGAAAACCCTGTTAACGTTTCCTAGTGAAGAGATCAGCAGTTCCCACTGTGGAAAGTAAAACAAACAACAACCAAACAATCTCAGACATCATGGTAGTGATAGCGGAAAGTGGCTGTCTGGCAAGGATTAAATGTGACACTTCATGATCCCAGAAACGCTCTTTTCTCTCGCCTGCTCCACAGGATCAGAGGTCAGGGTGTGTGTGAGTGTGTGTGTGTGTGTGTGTGTGTGTGTGTGTGTGTGAGAGAGAGAGAGAGAGAGACAGCTTGTGTGTGTCAGAGAGCTACATCCTGTCCCATACTTGGCAGGAAATGCCAACACAATGAGAAGCAGTAGAGTGAAGTTTGGGGCTAATCATCTACTTACATGAGGTAAGCTTTTATTTTGATACACCCAAGTTTATGGGAAATAGGATGGTGTGAGTATATATTCAGTAGATGATGAAATTTCTGGATTCAGCAATATCTAGGATGGATCATCTTTATAAAATATATTATATATACACATATTACATCCATATATACAATCAGGTACAAGAATCCATCAGTGCTTAGGAGGTTTACATAAAAAAAAAAGTCATTACCTGCTATGAATCACATGCACTAGTGCTATCCACAGGAAGACTCAAGCTGTGATGAAATGTAATCTTACTAATTCATATATTACATATATTTTTGACCCCCCATAGAATGTAAAACATCGTCATCGTTATCTGTAAAATCATTAACTATTATTTCAACATGTTAATCTCTCTCTCTCCCATACACACACACACACACACACACACACACATAAGAAATTCATTCTTTCTGCAGAGACTACCAAGTCCAACGCATATGCCATACTGTATATAGAGGTCCCTTTTCCTGCTCTTGGTAACATGACTTGACATCTGTCTTAGCTGGATGACCTCAAAATCTTTCCCTTGAAAGTCATGAAGTTAATCTTGGAGCCTGCAGACGTAGACATGAGGAGGAAGAGGAAGGGGTCTAGACAGGAGTGGAGGCAGCACAAGCACACCGCCACGTTAAAGTACACGTAGAAACTCTCCTTTCCGTCCGCAAACAGATGCAGCATAATGGAGCAAGTGCAGGACTCCAGCGGGGGCGAAACACAGCAGGAAGATCACAAACACGAGTGAGCTGACCTTGATGTACAGGGCCCAGTCGTGGTGCGAGCGGTTGAGCTCGCGGACGATTCGGGCGTAACACACAGCCGTCACCACCAGCGGCAGCAGGAGGCCCACGAAGGTTAAGCCCAGGTTGTAGTACAGCAGGTGGATGTGGGAGCTGTCGGCCACAGGCAATACGTCATGGCAGGTGGTGAGGCCCAGCTGAGGGAGCCGGTAGCTCTGCTGGACCAGGAGCTCGGGGAGCACAGCGGCCCCGAACACCACCCAGACCGCCAGGCTGGCCCAGGCAGAGCAGACCCTCTTCGGGAGCCTTTTATACAGGAACGGGTGCACCACCGCCACGTAGCGCTTGACGCTGATGCAGGCCAGCGTCTGGGCCGAGCAGTAGAGGTTGCCATAGAAACAAGCCGTGACCATTCGACAGGCAGTCTCTCCAAGCCCCCAGTGGTTACCATGGAGATGGTAGTGAGCCTTGAAAATGAGGGAGAGGAGGAGGAAGAGGTCGGATAGAGCCAAGCTGCAGTAGATGATGGCAGAGGACACCTTCCGAATTTTAGTGGCCAGCGCGCACAAGATGGCAGCGTTGGCCGGAATCCCAACAGCAACAACCAGAATGTAAATAGCAGGGATGACCCGCGTACTCAGAGGACCGCGGAGGTACTCCGCTGTGCTGTTGCTTCGTAACCATAGGGTTGGAGGGTCATGAGCGCTGGGGAGAGATGAAAAGGGCACTTGTGTCCCATTTAGGAGAGGGAAGGACTTGGTCTGGATGACTTCTGGTTCCCCTTTAAATGTTTTAGGCCTTGCCTTGTCTTTCCCTGGTTCCAAAATAAAAGAAAACCCCAAGAGTCAATATTCATACGAGCTTGTTGCTACGGTGTATTATGACATAAATCAATTTCACTTCCATCAATATAAACAATGTAATTATATACTGATATAATAATATATCCATAGTGATGTGAGCACTATGATTGTTTTGTACTATTGTGAATCAAATGCAAAAAAAAGATGCACCACTGTCCAGCTTGATGCTTATCGCACCTGGCTCCACATCAACTCAATTCAGTGAACAATAAATGTATTATTTATTATTTCTACATTAATAATTTGTATTATTAATAATTTTCTTTGGGGAGGATTGTGTTTTTTTTTCACTGATAAATATGTATCAGCTGCCCACAAAATGCTTTCATAAAATGATAGAATTTACTAAATAATTTGGCATTTGTTTTTGAGTAGGCTGTAAATAAAAAAAAACATGATAAAAACAATTGAATTGATTAAACACAGCATGCTATTCTTAAACTTAACTTCAGAAACTAAGCATCACTCACCTTTCTTATGGAGTGTACCATCCGGAAGGACAACGCAGAGCAGGAAAAAGAGATGAAGTTTCCCCATTTTCTTTCGAATTGCCCAACGACGCTCAACTCAACAGTATCAAGGCAGATCTGTCCGGTGCTGTACAGTTGCATTTGTCAACTGTTCATGCCCCGGTGCTCCGAGGGTGGGTGTACTGAGCACTGGGGTCACAAACACCTCCCCTTGTTGACGCTCTGTCCAAGATGGAAAACAAAAAAAAACTTGACATGACACCCATGCTGGTTCAGCAGGAATGTGGCTCCCCTTTTGGATCTGTTTTAACACGTAGCACTAGTGAACTGGTGAAAGTTCGCCCCCGCATCATTATCTTCCATCACCTTCTGTGTTATGGGACACCCAGGTGAAAGTACATTGAATGTATTCTTTTAATATCTTTAGTTTGCACATGCAACACTGTCAAGTCAATGCTTCCATTAATATACATCACAGTTATAATATACCCAAATGCTTGTTATTTATTTGGTTTCATTTGAGATATGTGACAACCTTTACCCTGCAGGGATGTAAGAAGTGACGTAACACACTGAACAAGGAAGGAAATTCCTGTCTGCAGCTGATAAGCGTTTTTGAACTTGAGTGGTTTTGTTTAGTCTTCTCTTCTTCTCTGTATTTTAGTCTTGTCAAAGAAAGATCTTTTACAGGTTGGTTTTACACGCATACTATGAAAGCTACAGTACTGATGCTTCAGCTGTCATAACGCCTCAAAGGATAACATATATAAGAGAAATAAAAGTCTGATACCAGCCATTGTCTTCAAACCGCAACTCATTTAGGGATGAGTCATATTTGAATGACGTTTGTCATGTTTCTATAGTTGTATGAGGCTTTGCAAATGCTGGAGATTAGCTAGATGTGTTTGATGATGAGCTTGTTTCTTGCTGTCACATGTTTACAGGAAGCATCAACCACTTGCAATTTTTAGAACCGAGACAACTGAAAAACATTCGCCCACAACATCAAAACCTTCGGGACTTTTAGAGTTGATCAATCAACAGGAATTTGAATTAATCTCATCTGCACATGCTGATGACCATTTTATAACGTCCAGCTGCTCACAGGTGTGACCTTTGACACGCTGTCTTGTTTTCCCATGTCTGTGAGGCATATGGGGATAGATGTGTATCAAAATTTGTGTGAACCCAGATTCATCACAGCCCGACCCTCGCAGTGGAAAACATCTCGCCTGTGACGCCACATCTAGCTAACTGAGAACAAAACTGATGACTCACATTGGGGATAAAGAAATGTAATGATGTACCAAACAAAAACAACATTAACAATTTGCTTCTTTGACCAGATGTAGTGAGAAAGTTTGCCTGACACAGTTTGTTACGTTCTTTACCAAAAAGAAGAAGAAGAAAAGAACTGTATTATTTGAGTTCATAAACGATATCTCATCTCATTTCTGTCACCACTAGATGAAAAGGAAGGAAGGAAGCCACTAGATGAAACCACATCTCTACTTCTTTCTTGAGACAAGGAACGGTGCATGGGAGGGCATGTTGAGTTTCACTTTGGCGTCTTTATGTCCTCATAGATTTGCTGGACCTTACTGCCCCGAGTCCTCCAGTGTATACCTGCAGTTGAAGTCAGATAGTCACATGGATTAAAACTAGCAAGTACCAACTCTCCATTTCCCCAACCCTTTAACACCTAACACTCAAAATGTTCGCCTGGACTTTTTTTTGCTTATCTTGACTATAAAAGGGTCAGTAAATGTCCTGTGAGTAAGTGCTTTTTCCCGTTTTTCCAGAAAACTTGGAACTTTCAATATCTGGCAGATATTTACAATTTACTGCAAATTATAAGAGTCTAATTACGCGTTCGCGGACTTCCGCTAGAGGCGCGAGTGAAATTACCGTAATGACACCATATTGGCTGTAAAGCGCTACGTCTCAGCTTTCAGAAACCGTTGGAAGTTTTCCGATAGCGCAAACCGGGACGTAATTATGGTAATTCAAAGTGCGCTCGTGCAACTTGTCGCCGACGACACACTCGGTATTAACTTAATCAAGCCAAGTTATCAGGATCGTTGCCAGGAACCACAGATAAAGGATAATAGCTCACATAAATGGTCACTTGTAATGTTTTCCTTTACAGTCTCTGCAACAGTTATGTAAACTTCTTTAAACCATTTTGTGGAACTAGGCCATACAACAAGTTTAAAAACAAAGCTCCGTCTCTGCCCTTGACCAACTTGGTTGAATTTTAAAGTTTGCTGAAATGTATTCATAAAGCTCTTTTACGAAATTATGTTTGTCACAAAATGCTTTAAAGTAAAAGGGGAGATAAATAGGGTGAACAAAAGACAAACATAATAAAATAAAAAAAACAAGCACATTTCAACTTTTTTACCAATTTAATGATGTGAAGAATATTTATGAAACTTTTTACATTTTTAATTATGACATTCTGCCATAAACATGAGCTCACCATGGCTTTCAAGGCCAAACATCACAATTTATTTGGATAGCCCTTAATCACCATTACAGACTCAAAGGGCTTCACAGTGTCCAAAGTGTGAAAACAATAAATGGTTAGTACATGACATCCGCGAATGATAAAGAGAATAAATGGAAAGGCTCTGTTACCTGCAGTTTTATTTTTGACTGCTGGGATAGACAGGTGGCCAGCGTCCTGAGATCCAGGGGCGTCATGCAAGCCAAAATTCTGAGGGGGCACAATTAATAATAATAATAATAATAATAATAATCTAAGAGGCTTAAATTCACAGATTAAATGCTAATCCATTCAGAGAATAAAATTAATAATGCCACATAATAAAGTCACAAATGATTGGATATAATGATTGAAAGGATGAAGAGGAGTTTCTTCCCTCAGGCCATCCGTCTGCTAAACTCCGGACCATACTGTAAGACTACACTACACTGAATATCTGGACTGAAGAGACAATTGCACTATCCATGCACATTTCAATGCACATTCCCTGTCTGTCTGTATATGTATTATCCTTATACATGCCCATATATATCTCATCTTTATTTATTTAATATTATACTTATTTGTATACATACTGCTTTTCTTAAGGTTGCAGGCAGAAAAATACATTTCACTATGCATTGTACAAAGTAATTGTGTATGTGACCAATAAAACTCTTGAAATCCTTGAAATATAATTTAATATAATTTATTGTTAATATTTGTTAATACAGGGTTGGGGGCTTCTGGCTTTTTTTTCAAGAAACTAGATATTTTTCGTTGCATTGCTCACCTGGTTAGAGAGATATGAAAATAATTCAATATAGTGGTGGTAGCTAGCTAACTATCAGCTCACTACCACAAGATTCACACACCAGAATCAACTTGAGGAATCGTTAGCAATGGTCGCTAGGCGCTAACGTTAGCTAGCTAGCTAGAAGCTAGCCTAATTTACTAGTAGCTGATAGAATCATGGCTCTGGTAGCTGACCGCTAGCCTACCATTACTAGTAGTTAACAACAGCAAAAACTCTAAACACTAAATGTCTTTATTTCTCAAATTAATTGCGTTTCATTTTCACACGTCTGTAAAGGGACATTTGCTCTACTAACCGCTTCGACAGCAACCGCTCTGTCTGAGCAACTTCAATCACCGACGAACGAACTGACTTTGCGTTGGAAGAAACCAATACCATAGAGAAAGGGAGGGGGTGGTGACTTTTTGTGGTATGATCAATTACAAATTCGAAGAACACATTTAACTCATACTATAAAATGATCATAACTACATTGTATAGTATTAAAAATAATAGTAATAAAAGAAAAAAATATATATTAAAAAGTCCAGATACAAAAAATCTGAGGGGGCACGTGCCCCCTCAGTTTCTATTGGCATGACGCCTGTGCTGAGATCTAAGGGCATGTGACAGTTTATATGGTTTGATCAGATCAAGTAGGTGCCATCCCATGTAATGATTTATACGTATGTAGAAGCACCTTGAAGTCATACGGGGAAACACCAAGTGAATTTTTCAGGGGTGAGACAGCACTACGAGTGGAGAGTATACTCGTGATCTCATCTCTAATTAGCGTGATTTTCTTAGTAAAAAAAGGACATGAAATCAGAAAATATAGAGCTATCAGAGGGGGAGGGATTCCGTGTTAGCTTAGCAACAGTGTCAAATAGAAACTTTGGGTTGTTTTTATTTGCATTGATTAACCTAGAGAAGTGTGCACTGTAAAAATGACAACTTAAAATTGTTCTTAATTTGATTTTTGTGTGAACTGGACATAAATTATTAAGTGGTCTTGTCACCGTAATCAAATTATTTGCTAACTTAATTTATGTGAGAAAAGTTGGGCTTACTATCATTTTAATGTCAGCAAGATTCAAATATTTCAGTCAGTCTCCATCTGGGAGGTGGTCAACTAATATGTATAATATATAATAATATGACACGATTTTGCAGGGGTTTTCTTTGGCCTCGTCCACCATATTGGATCGTTTTTGTCTGGGGCTCGACAAGGTCCCGTGTCCGAGTTTGGCGACTCAGATGTGGACCTGGGTGACAACTCGCAACACGGAGGCATATTTTGATACTGTACTTGTTTGAAAACAGCACGATTTTCAGCAAAATACCTCAGACCCCACCAGTGGCGGCTGGTGCATTTTTCTCCAGGGGGGGGGCTATAAAAATCCAGCAAACATGTACTAAGGAATCATCTGTTTATTTAAATAAATGAAAAGGCCTTTATTTGTATTTGCTGAGCTGAATAAACATTTGTTGTAATGAAACGTGCTTAAGGTAAGTTAAGGTACTTCAATTAGTGCAAATTATTTATAATAATTATCTTTTATACTACAATATGTAATGGTGAAAGATTAAAGTAAGCAAAACGTGCCTCGATAAGTGCAAAATAAATCTGACAACACAAAACCCTGAGACAATGGCAGAAAATTATGAACACAGTAAGACCTAATAGAAAATAACAACTAAGAAAAAAATTAATTAATATGGTATTACATTTGAATACATCTCTTGTATTGAGAGGAGCGAACTGCGCATGTACAACTTAAAACAAGAGTCAATGGCCAAAGATGTTTGCTCCCCAGGCCGGAAATACGTGATCTAGCAGTAACTTTAGACAACATAGAACAATTGTAATCTACATTTTATTGCAGATCATACATTCTACTCACTAACTATATAATATTTACCTCGCTCATTTAAAAAAAGAAATAATTTAAAGTAATTTTTAAAGTCTTATTCAATGAAGTCTAGGATGTGAGGAGTGATGGGGCGGCGCCCTAGCGCCCTCTATTGGCCAGCCACCACTGGACCCCACCTTTAAACACTTATATGTTTTCACTTCCAAGAAACCGATCATGATGATCAGTAGATCAAAGGTGTCATGGTTGGCATCCTCACAGTCCTTGACTATGACCTTGCCACTGCCAGAGTCCAGAACATCGCTGTTGTGTTGGAAGAAGATGTTGTCCTCCAAGATCTCCTAGACATCCCCATGGCATTTGCTTACCTGTTTTTTACCTATTTTTTACAGTGCAGTTTTGGCTGACGAGAGTACGCATTTATAATTTAGCAGGTTATCATTCCAGGCAAGCCGGAAGACTTCAAGTTTGGTCAATTGCCATTTACACTCCAATTTTCTACAGACTTGTTTAAGTGCACGAGTGTTGTTTGTAAACCATTGTGCTAATTTCCTAGCGTGGTGTTTTCTTGTGACTAATGGAGCAATTGAATAAGGGTATTGTAGGGAGTAAGGGAGTGCATTTATAAGGGTAGAGTTTAGTTTGTTGGTGAAATTGTCGAGTGAGCCAACATGACCAGAGAGTGGTGCGAGAAAACTGGGCAGTTTTGTGGAGAGTAAAAACGTAATACTCTTAATACGACTGCTGCTATATGTATCATC
Source organism: Hoplostethus mediterraneus (assembly GCA_034670385.1). Taxonomy (NCBI): domain Eukaryota; kingdom Metazoa; phylum Chordata; class Actinopteri; order Trachichthyiformes; family Trachichthyidae; genus Hoplostethus; species Hoplostethus mediterraneus. Next base: position 828,258 of record JAXDDW010000068.1, on the reverse strand, counting down.
GCACTTTTTGAGTGGGCAGATCAATTCCATCTCAAATTTAATGAGATACTGATCAGATAAGGCGGGCAGGAGACCACTAAAGCAAATACACGAATGCCACGGGCCCAAACCAGGTCAAGGGTGTTGGTTGGGTTGGTGGGTTGGTTCATGAACAAATTGAGTGAGGCCACAGGTATCAATAAGATCTAGGAAGGCCTTACTGAGAGGATCAGTGGAGTTATTCAGGTGAATGTTAAAATCACCGATGATGAAAATATTATCAGCTCTTCAACACCTCTAAGAAGAGAGAATAGGGCCCAGGTGGGCGGTAAAGTACTGCTAGATAAAATGACGGGAGATTCGTAGCTATGGGGCGCAGAATAAGGACTTTTAAAAATGTCAATTTGTTGTTAGTGTTGGGATTAAGATTAAGCATAGGGTTAAATATCAAGGCAACACCCCCACCTTTTTTCGTCTCCCGGGCAACCTGAGAACTCAGATAGTTTGGAGGAGGTTCAATAAAAGGAAGAAAATTGTTTGGCTTTAGCCAGGTTTCGCCGAGTCCCATCATGTCTAGGTTGTGTTCAATAATCAGATCATTGATCAGCAGTGCTTTTGTTGATAATAATCTTATGTTGTGTCACATCTCTCTTAGACATCTGTCTATGTTTCTAGATAATAAAGCAGCACCTAACCCGTTAGGGTGGAGGCCGTCAGCTTTCAGATGGTGATGTGGGGGCAAAAAGCTTCTGGGGATTGCCCCAGAAGGAGCGTCAGTGAGCTCAGATAAAGATAACATACATAACATAAAGATAGCTTCAAAAACAAAAACAGTTTGTGGTTGCGACATCAGATCTGCATCTTTCCTCCTCCTGTCCTTTAACTATATGGAAATTAATTCCAACTAAACAAATGATATATACTGCAAAACAGCTTTCTGTTGGTCAAAATGAAAATAGCCAAATGCAGTCAACAAAATAGTTAATACATTTGAAATATAGTGAGAACATCTCTTGGTATCATCTGCAAAATTAGTTGTTTGTTCAGTTCTCTTACAATTGTTTCACATTTCACATTTGCTACCACTTTTTTTTCAAAATCCTTACATAACAGAATATGTTTGCCAGCTTTGCCACTTTCAGAAGCTGGACTGAACATTAAGCACCACTCGTTTTTCCATTCTGTCTATCGTTAATATAAATATACATCAATTGTGTATTTTTATGTGTACATTTCTGCAAAGTTTACTTTCAACTGAATTCGTCAGTTCAATTTTGTTTCAATTGTTTTTTTATTTAATACCAGACATGTCAGCTCTCCAGAAGATCTCCACCCAATGCACACATTCCATCTCTCCTCTTTTTAAACACACACACACACACACACAAACACACACACCCTACCTCCCAGCAAAAACTATCTCTTTCTTTTTCTATGTATGTCTGTCTCTCTCTGTCTTTTGTTACGCTCTTTGCCATAGTTTGTATTTCTTTTCATTTTTTCTAACTAAACCAAAACCTAAACCTCTCCACACATAAGAGTTAAAAGACAGGAGGGAGAAAGGCTTAATACTGATCAGATGGTCCAGGCAAATATACTTCCTGTGAACCAGCCATAGGTCAGGCACTGAAAAAAGCTAAATGAGACCTTCTGTCCTAGGCACCCCACTGTCAGTTGTCTGTGAACCCATTCCCATTGGGGGAGCACCAGTCATCCAACAGTTCAACAAGACTTTACCATTTGCTTTGACTGGGAGCGAGAACCCTGAGGAGATTATTACGTGTTCAAATGGATCCAGAAAACAGGTGGGAGTGAGAGTCAATGTAAAAACAATCTTTGTGAAATGCAGCCCTGGCGCCGTGCCAGAGACTTCAGTGTGTATCTGAACCCTCACAGCCAGTATCCTGCCCCCTCCCCAGAGCAGGAATGAGCTGATGTTAGTTCAGCAACGCCCAGCAGGCTGGAGGAGCAGCGTGACCTCCACAGTGGACATTATGTCCAGCTGCACCTTCCACGGTGAAAATAAAATGAATATGATATAGTGACACAAATGTCAGGGTATAATAAGGACTTATATCTCAAGTATTTGTATTTAGAAATGGTTGAGAGGTACAGGGTTGGAATGATCTGAGATGGAAACCTGCATCTGCTCTGAATTGACCGTGGGCGCTCAACACGGAGAAAGGTGGATTTCAAAAATCAAAAACAGATTGCAGTCACAAAGGTTTTTCTGTTTTTCTTTCTTTCAGAGATTGTGTCCCCATGTGTCTTGAAGCACTCAGGATGAATGAGTCAGACTACCCCCCTACACTCCCCTCATCTCATAGAGAGGATATACCCAGTACATTGCATTCTCCCTTCCTCACTCCCCGCCCCCCTTCCCACTTCTTGTTGCAAGTAATATCGTAACCTGTCCTCAGATCGGTGTTTGATCATTATTAACCTGCCAGTGGCAGACACTGCACCACACAAGGGAAATTAGACGTGAGTTTGATCTGGTTTGATCTCGTCCGTCACTGTAGCTTATGAATCGGAGGGAGCCGTGCTGTCATACAGAGTAATGCAAGATCACGTGATCTTCAGGAAAGAGAAGCGATTAGAGTGAGTTTATATAATCAGGAAACAAAGACATCTGCCACACAGACAAAAAAAGAAGCAAGTCAGAGAGACAGTTACCGTCCCAAGCAGAATACACTTTGATAGTGTGTAGAAATGGTAGTAACAGCATAATAATCATAGAATAAAGATATATTTTGATATTGGATGTGCCTCTATCCATGTTTGGCATTGACAGAGAGATGTTGCAGCTGTAACACAAATTATTTAGAGAGCATTTGGCTTCATGAGACAAACTAAATCTGTTGTATAATCTGTAAACTTTTCCAACAAATAGACCGCCAGTGAATAAGCGTCCATCTGGTACAGCTTCAGACATGAAACAGAGAGAGAACTTAAGCATCTCCAGGGACTTGCTATGTTTTACTCAACACAATCTATACTCAGCCAACTCTGACCATCACTAAAATAACTTTCCCAACTGTGCTCTGTTTTCTTTTACTCGAGTAACAACAGCAGCAGCCACAGCACCATCCAGAATATTCTATATATAACATGTACATAGTTATAGCCTATATCTTTAAGTCCCATTAGCCTTTCCAAGGCTGGTCTGCATTGTTAGGCACTCAGTTTTCTTATAGCCTTAAAGCCTGAAGTTGAGTTTTAAGCTAATACATAATGTGTTTAAATGATAAAATTCCCAAACCAGACAAATTAGGCAAGTCCAAATGAGATGGAACTGAGAGAGATTCCTGGGGAAAATTTGGCCAATGGCAGGGTCACTTTGCTTTTTCAGACTAATTGACAAAAAGTTAAAAAAAAAAAAAAAAAGAGAGATTTTTAATGGTACAGACCAAGGTCAAAATCTGCATTATGCATTTCTCTTGTCAGAACAGCCTTGCTACTGTTGCTCAATATAGATAGCATAATCTGGTAGACCCAGAGACACGACTGGTGAAGTTACTTGCAAAATGTAACAATAATTCACACTTGGATTGCTTTCAGTGCCGTTTGTTTTACTTTGTGTCTAAAAAATCCATAGCATAAGAAAGTTAAACGTTATTTATTTTATATTGGTCATTTTATTACATTATTTACATTGGGTTTTACATTGGGATGGCAATCAATCAAAAGAATCACATTTTTCATGATATGGTCACTTAAGAAAAAAAAAAATATTACATTGACACTAAATTATATCAAATGAGTATTATACAAATACTGTCAATAAGCATAATAAGATCTGATACTCACTATTGAGTATCAGAGACACACTATAAGTACCAACTGAAATATTACAGTTTTATAGTGCTACCATATGGAGATAAAAAGATACGATAGAGTACAATAAGTTCACCATAAACTTTTTTTATTGAGTACCAGAGACACACTTTAAAGTCCAAGTGGAATATTACCGCAGAAGATAAAAACAAAATACGATAACGTAGGATCAGATGACTAGAAATTCATTATTTAGTACCAGACACACTATACCAGACACTAAGTACCAACTTGAAAATTATAAGAATATTATACAGTTATAATGGGGGATAAAAATACAATATAGCAAGATAGGTCACTACTGATAAGCCTACCACAGACACACTTTTAGTCACATTTTTAGGAATATTATAGGAATACTATAGGAATATTATATGATCATTCTTAAAATTAGCTCGTCTTTTCTTATTCGTGCGTGTTTATTTATAATAGACAGGCCTTGTTGTTCGTTTCGTGCCCGTGACCCATCTAAATGTTGTGTTTGATGGGACCAATGACATCAGCAGAAAGGAACTCATTGCTCAAGTCTGCGTCAGAGGCGACCGGGGGACCGGGAGGCGGAGGGCGTTTCACCTCCAGTGAAAACTGTGGACGATCATACTGAGCACGAAAAGAGACGGCGAAGAGACAGGCGGAATATATACGTGAATATACGTGATCAAACAGAACACTAAAGACTGTTTTTTCCTTCTTTTTGTGACAAATACAACATGTTGCCTGCAATGTTTTCAAAAGCTTTCCTGCTTTTTCTGGTATCTGCGCATGCTGCCTCGGCTGCAATACATAACGGTAAGGAAGTTCATGGGTTCATGCCCGAGTTATTGCTGAATGATTCATTGGAATTAATCATTAATGATGTAGATGTTTCATAACCATAACTAAAATGATATGAAATGATATCTCAAATACATTTCCACAGATATCTTTTCAAACCTTTGTAGGCATTTATCCATGACAGAAAAACGACACAGGAGAAAATCACAATGCTCTTCATAGGATTGATATTAAATCATCTTGCACTTCTATTTCTCAGAATGCCCTGACTCATTTTGGATCTCTTTTCTCTCCCCAGGCAGCTCAATTGTGAGGACCTTTGCCGTAGTTCACAAGGTCGTCACAGATGAGCCTCTACCGCTGGAGGAACTTGGCCTTCTCCAAGATGACATTGTTTCCATCATTAATGGCTCTGGACGTGGCCCGGGGCTCAGATTTGGTAATGGAACAACCAAGGTTGGCGTGCAGATTATGTCGGACGAAGCACAACTGTTCCTCACCGGCCCTCTGTCCACCATCCTCATACCCTCCTTCTACACCCTGGTCTGCCTCATCAGCTTGCCTCTCAACACCATTGCTGTGGTAACCTTTACTCGGAAAATCCGGCCCATGAAGCCAGCAGTGATCTACATGCTGAATCTAGCCTGCGCTGACTTGCTCTTTGCCCTGCTGCTCCCCTTCAAGATCTCCTACCACTTCAGTGGCAACGACTGGACATTTGGCCCAGCGATGTGCCGTGTGGTCACCGCAGCCTTCTATTGTAACATGCATTGCTCCGTTCTTCTCATTACTTGCATCAGTGTGGACCGACTTCTTGCTGTAGTCTATCCCATTGACTCTCTGGCATGGAGGAGGCCGCAAACCGCGGTCATAGCCTGTATAGCCATGTGGATATTAGCCTTGGCTGGTTCAGTGCCCCTGGTCCTCTCCAGCCAGACTGTTCATTTAACAAAGTTAGGAATCACCACCTGCCATGACGTCCAGGACCTGACTGAGCTACAGTGGCGCTACAAGATCTACTTTTCCACCATCTGCTGCACCCTCTTCTTCCTGCCTCTGCTGATCACATTGGTGTGCTACACCCGGGTGATCTGGTCCCTAACCAGGGTCCCACACGGGATTACAGGACGTTCACGCAGAAAGGCAAGAGCAGTGGTGATGGCACTAACGGTGCTGGTGCTATTTGTGGTGTGTTTCACGCCTACCAACGTTCTACTGTTGGTGCACTACCTCCAGTTTGGCCAGGGAGCCAATTCGGAGGGCCAAGAGGTCCCTGATGGCACTTATGCAGCCTATCTGGTGTTTATGTGTTTGGGGAGTCTGAACTGCTGCCTGGATCCCATGGTCTACTACTTTGGATCGTCCCAATGCCAGAGACAACTGGCAGCTGTGCTGGGGTGTCGGAAGGACGCGAAGGGTGGAAAGAGCATTCATTCATCATCTGATTCATCCAGGACCAGCACTAGAACGATTCTTATATCCAGCCTTAAAAAGAGTTCCAACGCAAATACTCCAATCACCAAAATGGACTCCTTCCAAGCCAGCCTCAACAGCCAGTATAAGAAACTCCTGGTCTGAGGGATCGAAATGGATCTGTATGATTGAAACAACTGTTACCTGTGACCACATTTTACAGTACTATGAAACAGGTGAACGGTTCAAGACACACAGTAGATAGAAACTGAACAAAGATGTCTCTGAGCACAAAGGAGAGCTGCTCAGGGTTTAGTCTATGTAACAGTTTTTGTTTCAAGGTGGAAATGAAGAGAGGATAAATTAAGCTGTAATGTTACAATGTAACTTAGAACCTGGAGGAGAAATCTTGCTTTTATAACAGTAAATATTCATTGACAAACCAGCCTTCAGAAGTGAGTACAACACGACAGTATTAGTAAAAAACAAATGTGTGGGGGAAAAAGTTAGTTGAGGTTAGATGAAAAGTCAATGAAACATAAAATTTCTGCACTAAACATTTAATACTACAAGGATATGCTATCATCATTGCGCTGCTTATATCCATGAGCTTCAAGTGAGTCAATGTGTATTCCAATTAATGGAAGGGAACTATTTACTACTATTTCTCATTTGTCTTGTATTATTTTGTACAGTTGTTTACTAAAAAGCATATTTCCAAGCACTTGAGCTTACCTTGTGCAGACTGTCAAACACTACTTGCTTTGTACTTTATTATAAATATATCATGAATATATCATTTTGCACTTTTGTTTCTGACTAACAATACATGTATGTGTGAGTGTCAATGTGGTATTGTTTGAAAGACCAAGAAGATTTTAAATGCTACCCCCTGCTGGTGGAAGAAATACGTGTACCCTATGTAATGTAACAGGCTACTACACTGTCCAAGGTCTTTCTCCTCCAGTAGGGAGTGCTACATCACCATTTACAATAAAATAGTACCGGGAGGACAGGGGTCTGACTGTGTTGTATGAGAAAGAAAGGGTTATGTAAAGGTGCAAATGAATGGAGCTAATAACTGAAGAAATACAATATGAGCCCCTTTGTCCAGGCTAAACCAACTGGCTGTCCTATAGTCAATTTCCTCGACTCCAGTACTTCATTCCTCCCTGCAACTATGCGCTTGAGCAAAGACCAATATAGAGAAAGAGGGCCATAGAGGGGCCATAGACAATTGCCTCAACGGACATTTTGATTGACTGAACAGAAATGGTGGTAAGGCACAGGGTCTTCAGCTCACTCAATAAAGTTTTGTACTCGGAAGCGATTTCCAAGAAGGTCAGTTTAGGGGTTAAGGGAGAGTCACATGTGAGGGAATGCAAACATCCCATATTTCAAAAATATTTTATTTTGACTGCAAGACAAATGTTTACCTCAACAATCAAACAGATTGTGCAGCTGTAGGTACCAAGAACAGCCAAAGCCAGTTCACATACAGTGTCGGAAAAGGAAACTTTCTGCAATAAGGTGTCCTTCAAATCATATTCATCATTCCAACAAAAAATGTATATAGATGACTAGTAAGGTCAGGACTATAGGACAGTCCATTACTGTCAGGGATGGATGGATGATGGAGGGATGATGGAGGGGTGATGGAGGGAGGTAGTGGAAGGTATAAAGGTACATGGAGTATACCCACCTCAGCCCAGTGACTACTGAAAAAGATAGCAGAATACCTTCACTGAGTGATGCATGAAAATGTCTTACTTGAAACACATACATTGTAATTTCTCACCAATTTGTCCAATCAGTGTGAAATTAAATAGACGTGTTTATTAGGAAGTAAAAACACAATTTTTCTGAAATTGTTTATTATACACATACACATGTTATAACCTTTTCAAAACCACTTCAGTTTTCATGGCTCCATTTTGTCTTGTCTTGTCTTTGTCTGACATGTAAATGTAAAATGTAAACAGTTCCAATTCACTGTCAAAAGAAAAACAACAGAGTCGATACATAGTATATTAGACATTGCAATATACTTAATTTCATACGAATAAGAAGTTTCCCCATTTTATTTCTAATTGCCCAACGACGCTCAAGTCAACAATAACAGGCAGATCTGTCTGGTAAACAGTTGCATTTCTCAACTGTTCGGCGTCACCTCATGCCCCAGGTGCTCCTTGGGTGGGTGTACTGAGCACTGGGGTCACAAACACCTCCCCTTGTTGATGCTCTGTCCAAGATGG